>OX155908.1:14723262-14847276 GCA_944588485.1 Phosphuga atrata | reverse complement strand
CAACGAAATTTCCAGATTTTCCTCAAAAAACTTTACAGCCTAACTTCACAAGTCTATAACTAATTAGCTAGCGAAGCTATCAATCTTAAACTTTCTACATTATTTTCCTTATAATTTTCTGAAAATTCTTCTGCAAGTTTCGCAAATTTCCTGCGATTATTTTAGGCTTTATTGCAAATTTCCTAGAAAAACTCCAGAGAACTCCAATTTCCAGATTTTCCTCAAAAAACTTCGCAGACTAACTTCACAACTCTATAACTAATTAGTCAGTGAATCTTTCAATCTCCAACTTTCGGCATTGTTTTCCTTGATGTTTCCTGAAAATTCTTCTACAATTTTCGCGAGTTTCCTCCGATTATTTTAGGTTTTATTGCAAATATCTTTGACAAACAAAACGAAATTTCCAGCTTTTCCTCAAAAAACTTCATAGACTAACATCACAAGTCTATAATTAATTAGACATTAAAGCTATTAATCTGAAACTTCCGGTATTGTTTTTCTTGAAGTTTTCTGAAAATTCTTCGGCAATTTTCGCGAATTTCCTTCGATAATTTTAGGTTTTATTGCAAATTCCCTCGACATACTCAATAAAATTTTCAGATTTTCCCAAAAAAACTTCACAAACCTACTTCACAAGTCTATAACTAATTAGTCAGGGAAGCTATCAATTTGAAACTTCCGGTATTGTTTTTCTTGGAGTTTTCTGAAAATTCTTCTACAATTTTCGCAAAATTCCTGTGGGAATTTTAGGTTTTATTGCAAATTTCCTCGACAAACTTAACGAAATTTCCAGATTTTTCTCAGACTAACTTCATCATCATCATTTCCTTTACTCCTCGTGGGAGCATAGGGCATCAACAAACGCTCTCCATCTGATTCTATTCTGAGCCAGGGCCTTTACCTCGCGCCACTCCTTTCCGTTTGCCCTGGCTTCCTGTACGACTGTCCTCCGCCACGTGATTTTTGGGCGGCCTCTCTTTCTTGAACCTTGGGGGTTCCAGTCAAGAGCTTCTCTTGCAATATCCCCCTCCGGCCTTCTAAGTGTGTGTCCGATCCATTTCCACTTCCTTCTTCTTATTTGGGTTTCAAGACGCTCCATATTTGCTTTTTTCCAAAGTTCAATATTTGCTATGGTATTGGGCCAAAATATTTTAAGTATTCTTCTCAGGCACTTGTTCGTGAATACCTGAAGTTGTGATACTATGGTGTTAGTCACTTTCCACGTTTCGCTACCGTAAAGAAGAACTGATACTACATTAAATTTGAAAATTTGGAGCTTTAAGTTACGGGAAGTTTTTGTTGAGTTCCACAGATTGTTAAGCATTCCGAATGCCTGTCGCGCCTTCTGTATCCGTTGTTTTACGTCTTTATCAGCACCACCATCCTGTGAAATAAGGCTTCCAAGGTAGCAAAAACTATCTACTACCTGTACTTGCCTGCCATCTATCTACAGGTTGCAGGGGGCTGTCGCATTGATCTTTATCAGCTTGGTTTTATCGACATTGATTTTCATTCCCACCTGCATTGCGTACTTTTTGAGAGCCTCCAACTTTTTTTCCATATCTACTTTGGTGTGGGACAGGAGACAGATATCATCGGCGAAATCTAGGTCTTCTAAATGCCTCACTAGCGTCCATCGAATTCCCCTTGTTTTTTATTTGCTTTCTTCGTGACCCAGTCTAAGACTATGGTAAACAGAAGTGGGGAGAGCGTGCATCCTTGTTTTACTCCCGAATGCACTGTGAAAGGTGTGCCGCGTTGTCCTTGGTGGATTACCATGCAGCTTGCTTCTTTGTATAGTAATTTGATTATGTTTATGTACTTTGTATGCACCCCTTAGCTGGCTAGTATTATCCACATAAATTCCCTGTCCACACTATCGAACGCTTGCTTGATGTCGATGAACAGTAGATAGAGTGGTGACTGCCACTCGACCGACTGTTCAACGATGATTCTGAGGGTGTTTATCTGGTCGGTACAAGACCTGCCAGGCCTGAATCCAGCTTGCTCAGACTACAGACTAACTTCACAAGTCTATAACTAATTAGTCAGGGAAGCTATTAATCTGAAACTTTCGGCATTGTTTCCCTTGAAGTTGCCTGAAAATTCCTCTACAATTTTCGAATTTCCTCAGGTTATTTTAGGTTTTACTGCGAATTTCCTCGGAAAACTAAACAAAATTTCCAAATTTTCCTTCCAAAAAATTCAAAAACTAAATTCACAACTCTGTAACTAATTAGTTAGGGAAGCTATCAATATGAAACTTCGGAGATTATTTTCCTGGAAGTTTCCTGAAAATTGCGCTGCAATTCTCGCGAATTTCCACCGATTATTTTGGGTTTTATAGGAAATTTCCTCGACAAACTCAATTAAATTTCCAGATTTTCCTCAAAAAACTTCACAGACTAACTTCACAAGTCTATAACTATCTAGTCAGCGAAGCTATCAATCTGAGACGTTCGTCATTGTTTTCCTTGAGAAACTTTCTGTAATTTTTGTAAATTTCGTCCGATTATTTTACGTTTTATTGCAGATTTCTCAACGAAATTTCCAGATTTTCGTAAAAAAACAGACTAACTTCACAAGTGTATAACTATTTATTCAGTGAATCTATCAATCTAAAACTTCTAGCATTGTTTTCCTTGAAGTTTCCTGAAATATTTTCTGCAATTTTCGCGAATTTCCTCCGATTATTTTATGTTTTATTACAAATTTCCTCAACAAACTCTACGAAATCTCCATATTTTCCCCAAAAAACTTCGCAGACCAATTTCACAAGTCTATAACTAATTAGTCAGTCAATTTATCAATCTCCAACTTTCGGCATTGTTTTCCTCAAAGTTTCTTGAAAATTTTTCAGCAATTTTCGCCAACCTCCTTCAATTATTTTAGGTTTTATTGCAAATTTCCTCGACAAACTCAACGAAATTTTCAAATTTTCCTTAAAAAACTTCACAGACTAACTTCACCAGTCTATAACTAATTAGCTAGCGAAGCTGTCGATCTGAAACATCCGGGATTGTTTTCCTTAAAGTTTCCTGAAAATTCTTCAGCAATTTTCGCGAATTTCCTCCGATTATTTTAGGTTTTGTTGCAAATTTCCTCGACAAACTCAACGAAATTCCCATATTTTCCTCAAAAAAACTTCAAACACTAACTTCACAAGTCTATAAGTAATCAGCGAGTGAAGCTATCAATGTGGAACTTTCGGCGTTGTTTTCCTTGAAGTTTCCTGAAAATTCTTTTGCAATTTTTGCGGATTTCCTTCGATTATTTTAGGTTTGATAGTAAATTTCAACGACAATCTCAAAGAAATTTCCAGTTTTTCCTCAAAAACCTTCACACACTAACTTCACAAGCCTGTAACTAATTAGTTAGGGAAGCTATCAATCTGAAACTTCCGGAATTATTTTTCTTCAAGTTTCCTGAAAATTCTTTGCGAATTTTTGCGAATTTTCTCAGATTATTTTAGGTTTTATTGCAAATTTCCTCGACAAACTCAACGAAATTTCCAGATTTTCCTCAAAAGCTTCACAAACTAAATTCACAAGTCTATAACTAATTAGTCAGGGATGCTATTAATCTGAAACTTCCGGTATTCTTTTCATTGAAGTCTACTGAAAATTCCACTGCAATTTTCGCAAATTTCCGCCGATTAATTTAGGTTTTATTGCAAATTTACTCGACAAACCCAACGAAATTTCCAGATTTTCCTTAAAAAACTTCACAAGTCTATAACTATCTAGTCAGCGCAGCTGTTAATCTGAGACTTGCGTCATTGTTTTCCTTGAAGTTTCCTGAAAAATATTCTGCAATTTTCGTAAATTTCCTACGATTATTTTAGGTTTTATTGCAAATTTCCTTGACAAACTCAACGAAATTTCCATATTTTCCTCAAAAAAATTCACAAACTAACTTTACAAGTCTATAACTAAGTAATCAGGAAAGCTATTAATCTGAAACTTCCGGCATTATTTTCCTTAAAGTTTCCTGAAAATTTCTCTGCAATTTTCGCGCATTTCCTCCGAATATTTTAGGTTTTATTGTAAATTTCCTCGACTAACCCAACGAAACTTTTTTGAAAAACTTGACACCCAAACTTCACAAGTCTATAACTAATTAATCAAAAAGGCTGTTAATCTGAAGCTTTCGGCATTGCTTTCCTTAGAGTTTCCTGAAAATTCCTCTGCAATCTTCGCGAATTTCTTCCAATTATTTTAGGTTTTATTGCAAATTTCCTCAACAAACTCAAAAAAAAATTCTGATTTTCTTCAAAAAACTTCACAGTCTATTTTCACAAGTCTATAACTAATTAGTCAAGGAAGCTATCAATCTGAAACTTTCGGCATTGTTTTCCTTGAAGTTTCCTGAAAAATTTTCTGTAATTTTCGCGAATATCCTCCGTTTATTTTAGGTTTCACTGCAAATTTCCACGACAAACTCAACGAAATTTCGAGATTTTCCTCAAAAAACTTCACAGGCTAACTTCACAATTCTATAACTAATTAGTCAAAAAGGCTGTCAATCTGAAAGTTTTGGCATTGTTTTCCTTGAAGTTTCCTGAAATTTTTTCTGCAATTCTCGCAAATTTCCTCCAATTATTTTAGGTTTTATTGAAAATTTCCTCGATAAACTCAACGAAGTTTTCAGATTTTACTCAAAAAACTTCAAAAACTAACTTTACAACTCTATAACTAATTAGTCAGCGAAGCTATCGATCTGAAACATCCGGCATTGTTTTCTTTGAAGCTTCCTGAAAAGTTCTGTAATTTGTGCGAATTTCCTCCGATCATTTTAGGTTCTATTGCAAATTTCCTCGACAAACTCAACGACATTTCCATATTTTCCTCAAAAAACTTCGCAGACCAACTTCACAAGTCTATAACAAATTTGTCAGTGAATTTATCAATCTCCAACTTTCGGCATTGTTTTCCTATAAGTTTCGTGAAAATTTTTCAGCAATTTTTGCGAACTTCCTCCAATTATTTTAGGTTTTATTGCAAATTTCCTCAACAAACTCAACGAAATTTTCAGATTTTCCACAAAAAAAATAACTGACTAACTTCACTAGTCTATAACTAATTACTCAGGGAAGCTATCAATCTGACACTTGCGGCATTGTTTTCCTTAGAGTTCCCTGGAAATTCTTCGGTAAGTTTCGTGAATTTCCTCCGATTATTTTAGATTTTATCGCAAATTTCCTGAACAAACTCAAAGAAATTTTCAGATTTTCTTCAAAAAACTTCACCGACGAACTTTACAAGTCTATAACTAGTTAGTCAGGCAAGCTGTCAGTCGCTATCAGTCTAGTCAGTCTAAAACTCACGGCATTGTTTTCCTTGAAGTTTCGTGAAAATTCTTCAGCAATTTTCGTGAATTTACCCCAATTATTTTAGGTTTTATTGCAGCTTTCCTCGACAACCTCAACGAAATTTACAGATTTTCCATGAAAACTTTATAGACTAAATTCACAAGTCTTTAACTAATTAGTCAGGGAAGCATCAATCGCAAGCTTTTGGCAGAGATTTCCTTAAAGTTTCCTGAACATTCTTCAGTAAATTTCGCGAATTTTCTCCGATTATTCTAGGATATACTGAAAATTTCCTCGACAAACTCAAAGAAATTTCCAGATTTTCCTAAAAAAAACTTCACAGACTAACTTTACAAGTTTATAATTAACTAGTCAGAGAAGCTATCAATCTGATACTTTAGGCATTGTTTTCCTTGAAGTTTCTTGAAAATTCTTCATCAATTTTCGCGAAATTCCTCCGATTATTTCAGGTTTTATTGCAAATTTCCTCGACAAACTCAAAGAAATTTCCAGATTTTCCCAAAAAAAAACTTCACAGACTAACTTCACAAGTCTATAACTAATTAGTCACAGAAGCTATCAATCTGAAACTTTTGGCATTATTTTCCCTGAAGTTTCCTAAAAATTCTCATGCAATTTTCGCGAATTTCCTCCAATTATTTTAGGTTTTATTGCAAATTTCCTTGACAAACTCAACTTAATTTCCAGATTTTCCTCAAAAAAATATCACAAACTAACTTCACAAATTTATAACTAATTAGTCAAAGAAGCTATTAATCAGAAACTTTCGGCATTGTTTTTCATGAAGTTCCCTGAAAATTCTTTTGCAATTCTCGCTAATTTTCTGCAATTATTTTGGGTTTTATTGCAACTTTCTTCAACAAACTCAACAAAATTTCAGGATTTTCCTCAAAAAACTTCACAAACTAACGTCACAACTCTATAACTAATTATTCAAGGAAACTATAAATCTGAAACTTCCAGAATTGTTTTCCTTGAAATTTCCTGAAAATTTTTCTGCAATTTTCGCGAATTTCCTCCTATTATTTTAGGTTTTATTGCAACTTTCCCCGACAAACTCAACAAAATATCCAGATTTTCCTCAAAAAACTTCACAGACTAATTTCATAAGTCTATAACTAATTAGTCAGAGAAGCTATCATTCTGACAATTCCGGCATTGTTTTCCTTGAAGTCTCCTGAAAATTCTTCTGAAATTTTCTCAAATTTTCGCCGATTATTTTAGGTTTTATTGCGAATTTCCTCAACAAACGTCAAGTAACAAGTCTGTAACAAATTAGTTAGGGAAAATATCAATAGAAGCTATCAATATATCAATATATCAATATAATATCGGAGATTATTTTCTTGGAAGTTTCCTGAAAATTCCGCTGCAATTCTCGCGAATTTTCACCAATTATTTTGGGTTTTATAGGAAATTTCCTCGACAAACTCAACGAAATTTCCAGATTTTCCTCAAAAAAATTCACAAACTAACTTTACAAGTCTATAACTAATTAGTCAGGGATGCTATTAATCTAAAACTTCCGGTATTCTTTTCATTGAAGTTTCCACTGCAATTTTCGCAAATTTCCGCCGATTAATTTAGGTTTTATTGCAAATTTCCTCGACAAACTCAACGAAATTTCCAGATTTTCCTCAAAAAACTTCACAAACTAACTTCATAAGTATATAACTAACTAGTCAGGGAAGCTATCAATCTGAAACTTCCGGCAATGTTTTCCCTAAAGTTTCCTGAAAATTCCTCTGCAATTTTCGCGCATTTCCTCCGAATATTTTAGGTTTTATTGTAAATTTCCTCGACTAACCCAACGAAATTTGTAGATATTTTTGAAAAACTTGACACCCAAACTTCACAAGTCTATAACTAATTAATCAAAAAGGCTGTTAATCTGAAGCTTTCGGCATTGCTTTCCTTAGAGTTTCCTGAAAATTCCTCTGCAATCTTCGCGAATTTCTTCCAATTATTTTAGGTTTTATTATAAATTTCCTCAACAAACTCAAAAAAAATTCTGATTTTCTTCAAAAAACTTCAAAGTCTATCTTCACAAGTCTATAACTAATTAGTCAAGGAAGCTATCAATCTGAAACTTTCGGCATTGTTTTCCTTGAAGTTTCCTGAAAAATTTTCTGTAATTTTCGCGAATATCCTCCGATTATTTTAGGTTTCACTGCAAATTTCCTCGACAAACTCAACGAAATTTCAACATTTTCCTCAAAACACTTCACAGACTAACTTCACAAGTCTATAACTAATTATTCAGTGAAGCTATCGATATGAAACTTCTGGAATTGTTTTCCTTGAAGTTTCCTGAAAATTATTCTGCAATTTTTGCGAATTTCTTCCGATCATTTTAGGTTTTGTTGCAAATTTCCTCGACAAACTCAACGAAATTTCCAGATTTCCCTAAAAAAACGTCACAAACTAACTTTACAAACCTATAACTAATTAGTCCGGGAAGCCATCAATCTGAAACTTCTGGCATTGTTTTCCTTAAAGTTTCCTGAAAATTCTTCTGCAATTTTTGCAAATTTCCTCCAATTATTTTAGGTTTTATTGCAAATTTACTCGACTAATCCAACGAAATTTCCAGATTTTTTTGAAAAAACTTGACACCCTAACATCGCAAGTCTATAACTACTTAGTCAGGAAAGATGTTAATCTAAAACTTTCGGCATTGTTTTCCTTAGAGTTTGCTGAAAATTCCTCTGCAATTTTCGCGAATTTCCTTCAGTTATTTTAGGTTTTATTGAAAATTTCCTCGATAAACTCAACGATGTTTTCAGATTTTACCCAAAAAACTTCAAAAACTAACTTTACAACTCTATAACTAATTAGTCAGCGAAGCTATCGATCTGAAACATCCGGCATTGTTTTCTTTGAAGGTTCCTGAAAATTATTCTGTAATTTGTGCGAATTTCCTCCGATTATTTTAGGTTCTATTGCAAATTTCCTCGACAAACTCAACGACATTTCCACATTTTCCTCAAAAAACTTCGCAGACCAACTTCACAAGTCTATAACTAATTAGTCAGTGAATTTATCAATCTCCAACTTTCGGCATTGTTTTCCTAGAAGTTTCGTGAAAATTTTTCAGCAATTTTCGCGAACTTCCTCCAATTATTTTAGGTTTTATTGCAAATTTCCTGGAAAAACTCTACGAAATTTCCAGATTTTATTTAAAAAACTTCACAGACTAAATTCACAAGTCTATACCTAATTAACTAGCGAAGCTATCAATCTGAAACTTTTGACATTGTTTTCTGAAGTTTTCTGAAAATTCTTCAGCAATTTTCTTGAATTTCCTCCAATTATTTTAGGTTTTATTGCAACTTTCCTCGACACACTCAACGAAATTTACAGATTTTCCATAAAAACTTTATAGACTAAATTCACAAGTCTTTAACTAATTAGTCAGGGAATCATCAATCGCAAGCTTTTGGCAGAGATTTCCTTAAAGTTTCCTGAACATTCTTCAGTAAATTTCGCGAATTTTCTCCGATTATTCTAGGATATACTGAAAATTTCCTCAACAAACTCAAAGAAATTTCCAGATTTTCCTAAAAAAACTTCACAGACTAACTTTACAAGTTTATAACTAATTAGTCAGAGAAGCTATCAATCTGATACTTTAGGCATTGTTTTCCTTGAAGTTTCTTGAAAATTCTTCTTCAATTTTCGCGAAATTCCTCCGATTATTTCAGGTTTTATTGCAAATTTCCTCGACAAACTCAAAGAAATTTCCAGATTTTCCCAAAAAAAAACTTCACAGACTAACTTCACAAGTCTATAACTAATTAGTCACAGAAGCTATCAATCTGAAACATTTGGCATTATTTTCCCTAAAGTTTCCTAAAAATTCTCATGCAATTTTCGCGAATTTTCTCCAATTATTTTAGGTTTTATTGCAAATTTCCTCGACAACCTCAACGAAATATCCAGATTTTCCTCAAAAAACTTCACAGACTAACTTCATAAGTCAATAAATAATTAGTAAGAGAAGCTCTATCACTTTAAAACTTTCGGCATTGTTTTCCTTGAAGTTTCCTGAAAATTCTTCTGCAATTTTCGCGAATTTTCTCCGATTATTTTAGGTTTTATTGCGAATTTCCTCAACAAACGCAAAGAAATTTCTAGGTTTTCCTAAACAAACTTGACACACTAACTTCACAAGTCTATAACTAATTAGTCAAAGAAGCTATCAATCTGAAACTTCCGGCTTTGTTTTCCTTGAAGTTTTCTGAAAATTCTTCTGCAATTTTCGCAAATTTCTGCCAATCATTTTAGGTTTTATTGCGAATTTCCTCAACAAAATCAATTAAATTTCCAGGTTTTCCTAAAAAAACTTGACATACTAACTTCACAAATCTATAACTAATTAGTCAAAGAAGATATCGATCTGATACATCCGGCATTGCTTTCCTTGAAGTTTCCCGAAAAGTCTTCTGCATATTTTCGACAATTTTCTCCAAATATTTTATGTTTTATTGCAAATTTCCTCAACAAACACAACGACATTTCCAGATTTTCCTCAAAAAAGTTCACAGACTATTTTCACAAGTCTATAACTAATTAGCTAGCGAAGGTATCAATTTGAAACTTTCGGCATTGTTTTCCTTGAAGTTTTCTAAAAAGTCTTCCGCAATTTTAGTGAATTTCCTCCGATTATTTTAGGTGTAATTGCAAATTTCCTCGATAAACTCAACGAAATTTACAGATTTTCCTTAAAAAACTTCACAGACTAACTTTACAAGTCTATAACTAATTAGTCCGTGAAGCCATCAATCTGACACTTCCGGTATTGTTTTCCTTGAAATTTCCTGAAAATTCTTCTGCAATTTTTGCAAATTTCCTCCAATTATCTTAGGTTTTATTGCAAATTTCCTCGACACACTCTCAACGAAATTTCCAGCTTTGCCTCAAAAAACTTCACACAGTAACTTTACAAGTCTAGAACTAATTAGCTAGCGAAGGTATCAATCTGAAACTTTCAACATTGTTTTCCTTGAAGCTTCCTGAAAATTCTTCAGCAATTTTCGCGAATTTCCTTCATTTATTTTAGGTTTTATCGCAATTTTCCTCAACAAACTACCAAATTTTCGAAAAATCTTTAATAGTTTTACTAATTCATTAATAGCAAACATACTAATAGACTTAGTCCAGATTAGTCATCACTAGCCTATAGCTAGTGCCTATAGCTAGTTCAAAGCCACAAATTAATACTAATAAGACTAGTTATCAAGCTATTATCAGTGATATCTGTCGAATTACCAAGTTAAGTTTTATTGGAAAAATTTCTTCAATTTCCACCTAGTTTACTAAATATTTAGTGCGGAAAAAGCCAATTTCCCTCGTCACAATGGAAAATTTCCAATCAATGATTTCGCATCCACCCTGCCTCCCACACCAAGTTTAATAGATTTCCAACAACCAAACTCTAAACCGACTAGTTGAGATAATCTAGACTCGATAGACTCCACTAAATAAGCTAGTCTAGAGTTCAGGACAGGTTCAAGACTAGATCAGTCGAGACTACACAAAGTGTTTTCCCCGGAAAATTCTTTGCTTTTCCTCGAGGAAATCTAACAAAGTAATCGAGTTTTCTCAAACTACATAGACTAGATATTAATATCGCTGTCCTGGAACTAAATCTATCACAATAAATATCACGTGGAGGAAACTCCTAATAGAGTTAGCGGGGAATTTCTACGTTTACGTGTTTTCTCGACGAGTTTTTCCCCGGGAAATTAAGTGATTAGTTGATAGAAGACGTGATAAATTACAAGGGAATAAATGGATTGGAGTTGAGGAATTAACCTAGATGGATGAGACTAGATAGGAAAGAGTTTAGATTAGTCAGAAATTAGTTAAGAAAAAGATTAGATTAGTCAGATATTGGTGGAGATGCATATTAGATTAGTGAGACATTGGTAGTTAGTCAAGCCTTGTTCAGACTAACAAAACAAGCTATAACTTGCGAAATATACTAGGTGTATTAGTCTAGTTTATCATATTATGTTCTCGAGTTCTCTAGCTATTAGACAAGATAGGTTAGTGAAGTCTAAGTCTACTACTTTATCTAGAATTAGCGAATCAAAGAAACAAGTGGAGTTGTTTCATTGATTCGCCAATTCTAGATGTAGAAATCTTGATAGAGAAGATTCGAATAATCAAGTTTAACTAGTCATAACTACTAAATTAAATTAGATAGGCTAATCTAGTTAGTCTTAATTTATTGTCTTATTATCTATCTTTAAACTTCTTGCAAGTAATCTAGACTAGGTCTACTAGTTTCGAAGTAATCGGGGTATTAGTGCAACTAGTTTTGAATCTTGATTTACCCAACATGAAGAGTTTCGTACTTACTAGCGGTCTAGCTAAGGTAGTCTAACTAGTCTCAGTTACTCGTCGACTTATCTAGCTTTAAGTTAAAGTCCAAAGTTTTCATGAATTTAGGATTAGTCGACTAGGTCGTTATGAATTAGTGGAACTAATATATTTTAGTAATCAAGGCTTTTCGTATTTTTCCAAGAATTTTCCGAAGATCAAAAGGTAGATCTACATTGAGGATAAGAATTGAAATGAACTTTTGGAAGAAAATTCGGAATTTTCTTACAAATTTTTCCACAAACTGTTTTAAAGATTGATCTTAATTTCCTTAAAAACAAATGAAGGAATTTTCACGACTTTTCCACAAATATTTTCCATGATGTTTCGCGATTCTCGCTATAAATTTTCGTGAGAATTGTGCTACGATTTTCTGAGTTATAAAAGAATTTCCACGACAACCTCAAGAAAAATCTGGCAAAGCTTAGCAAAAACAATTTAGTCTTCCAAGTTTTTGCCTGTAGTTTTCCCAAAACTTTTCCGAAATCCAACCAATTAATAGAATTGGATTCAGAACTCAATTTAAAGTGAAAATCTATAAGAAAATTTTCAATTTTCTTTTTGGGTTTTCTGCAAAACCTCCCAAATTTTGATCTAAATTTTCTCTTAAACAAATGAATAAATTTTCACAATTTTTCCGGAACAATTTTTCCTGAAATGTAGTTCATTTCCGCATAAATTTTGACAAAAACTGCGATAAGATTGTCTGAGTTATAAGAGAATTTCCATGTTAACCTCAAGAAAAGCTTTGTAAAAACAATTTTAACATCCCGGTTTATGTCTATAATTTTCCTAAGTCTTTTCCAATGTCCAAAGAATTAATAGAATTAGATTTAGAACTAAATTTAGAGGGAAAATCTGCAAAAAAAAATCAATTTTCTTTTTGATTTTTCCACAAAACCTTCCAAATCTTGACCTAAATTTTCTCTAAAACAAATGAACAAAGTTTCGCAGTTTTTCCGGAATAATTTTTCGTAAAATGTAGTGTAGCATTTCCCTATAAATTTCCATGAAAATTGGGTTGAGATTTCATGAAAATAATTTAAAAAAATCATGAAAAGTTTCGTGAAAACAATTTAGTTTTCCAGGTTTTTGTTTGTAGTTTTCCTAAGACTTTTCCAATGTTCAAGGAATTAATAGAATCAGATTTATAACTAAATTTAAAGTGAAAATCTGAACGAAATTTTTTAATTTTCTTTTTGGTTTTTCCACAAAACCTTCTAAACTTTGGCTTAAATTTTCTCTAAAACAAACGAACAAATCTTCACAATTTTTCCGGAATAATTTTTCCTGAAATTTAGTGCATTTCCTAGTAAATTTTCACGAAAATTTCGTTCTGAGTTATAAAACAATTTCCTTGACAATCTCAAGAAAAGCATTGAGGAAACAATTTAGTCTTCCAGGTTTTTGTCTGTACTTTTTCTAAGACTTTTCCAATGTCCAAAAAATTAATAGTATTCGATTTAGAACTAAATTTAGAGTAAAAATCTGTTATACAATTTGCAATTTTCTTTTTCGTTTTTCCACAATACCTTAGAAACTTTGACCTAAATTTTCTCTAAAACAAATGAACAAATTTTCATAGTTTTTCCGTAATAATTTTTCCTGAAAGATAGTACATTTCCATGTTAATTTTCACAAAAATTGCGTTAAGATTTTCTGAGTTATAAGAGAATTTCCCTGACTACCTCAAGAAAAGCTTTGTAGAAACAATTTAGACTTCCAGGTTTTTGTCCGCTGTTTTCCTAAGACTGTTCCCATGTTCAAAGATTCAATAGAATTAGATTAAGAGCTAAATTTAGAGTGAAAATCTGAAAGAAAATGTTCAATTTTCTATTTGGTTTTTCCAAAAAACCTTCCAAACTTTGACCTAAAGTTTCTCTAAAACAAATGAACAAATTTTCGCAGTTTTTCCGGAATAATTTTCCGTAAAATATAGTGCATTTCTATATAAATTTCCAAAAGAAATGCGTTAAGATGTAAGTTATAAGAGAATTTCCATGACAACCTCAAGAAAATTAAGAAAAGCTTTGTGAAAGAGATTTAGTCTTCCAGGTTTTTGTCTGTAGTTTTCCTAAGACTTTTCCTATGTCCACAAAATTAATAGAATCAGATTTAGAACTAAATTTAGAGTGAAAATCTGTAAAAAAAATAAATTTTCTTTTTGGTTTTTCCACAAAACCTTCCAAACTTTGACCTAAATTTTCTCTAAAACAAATGAACAAATTTTCGCAGTTTTTCCGGAATATTTTTTCGTAAAATGTAGTGCATTTCCATATAAATTTCCAAAAAAATTGCCTTAAGATTTTCTAAGATATAAGAGAATTTCCCTGATAACCTCAAGAAAAGTCATGAAAAGTGTCGTGGCAACAATTTAGTTTTCCAGGTTTTTGTTTGTAGTTTTCCTAAGTCTTTTCCAATGTTAAAATAATCAATAGAATCAGATTTAGTACTAAATTTAAAGTCAAAATCTGAAAGAACATTTTTAATTTTCTTTTTGGTTTTTCCGCAAAACCTTCCAACCTTTCAACTAAATTTTCTCTAAAATAAAGGAATATATTTTCACAGTTTTTCTGTAATAATTTTTGCTGAAATGTATTGATTTTTCTATATCAATTTTCAGGAAAATAGAGTTAAGATTTTCTGAGTTATAAGGGAATTTTCATGACAAACTCAAGAAAAGCTTCGGAAAAACAATTTAGTCCTCCAGGTTTTAGCTTGTAGTTTAGCTAAGACTTTTCCAATGTCAAAAAACTGAATAGAATTAGATTTAGAGCTAAATTTAGAGTGAAAATCTGAAACAAAATTTTCAATTTTCTCGTTGGTTTTTTCACAAAACTTTCTAAATTTTGACCTAAATTTTCTCTAAAACAAATGAACAAATTTTCACCATTTTTCCGGAATATTTTTTCCTGAAATGTAGTGCATTTCCACATAAACTTTTAAGATAATTACGAAAATATTTTCCGTGTTATAAAAGAATTTCCATGACAAACTTGTAGAAACAATTTGGTCTACCAGGTTTTTGTCTGTGGGGTTCAAATGGGGTAGTGCATGCGAACCACACGATGCTGCTTCCTGTTAGCGTCGCATAGCCTCTCCTACCCAATTCCGACTCTCACCTCCAAGCAGCCTTTATATGAAGATAAAGGTGGAGAAACCCGGGTAACCTGAACAACCTCTCTGGAGATCGGGTAACCAACCCCCGGTGGAAAGAAAGGTCAGGGCTGACGAGAGCGGGAGAAATGGCCCTCTGAAAAGGGGGTTGGGCGTGAGGCTAACAACCCCATCCCGTAAAACACCAATTGTCACGAAACCTCAAGATATGCCTCGGAAAGCAGGACAGATAACACGAAGACGGACAAGGCAAAGGAAAATGGACATGCACCTCGGAAGGTGGAATATTAGAAGCCTATATCAAATAGGAGCGCAAAACGAACTGATGGAAGTATTTGATAGATAAAAACAAGACCTAATAGCGCTACAAGAGATAAGATGGCCAGGAACAGGAAGATTAGCTAATAAAAGCGGAGACCTGTTCTACTGCGGAGACACAAACAAGAGACACGAATTCGGAGTGGGATTCTCAGTTGGAAACCAGATTAAAGAAAACGTCATCGCCTTCAAACCAATTAACAAGAGGATGTGCTACATCCGAATTAAAATGCGTTTTAATAACTTACAAAGGAGATATGGAAGGCAACAGGAGACAAGGCAGACCACGACTAAGATAGCATGACAACATACAAAATGACGCAAGAGAACTAACAGGCATAAGGAACTGGAAAAGAGCAGCAGCGGACAGAAAAGGATGGAAAAGAATGCTAAACGAGGCTAAGAAAGGAGGAGGCTAAGGCCCACAGAGAGCTGTAAGGCCACGGATGGATGGATGGTTTTTGTCCGTAGCTTTACTAAGGCTTTTCTAATGTCAAAAGAATTAATAAAATTGGATTTGGTACTAAATTTAGAGTGATAATCTAAAAGAAAATTTCCAAGTTTCTTTCTGCTTTTTCCACAAAATCTTCCAAACTTCAATTTTCTTTATGGTTTTTCCGCAAAACCTTCCAAAATTTGACCAACATTTTCTCTTAAACAAATGAATATATTTACACAATTTTTCCGGAATAATATTTCCTGCAATGCATTGCATTATCACAAATATTTCCACAAAAACCACACAGGGGATTTTCATGAAAAACTCAAGCAAAAACAAGAATAGCATTCTGGAAACAATTTAGTCCTCTAGGTTTTTGTCTGTAGTTTTCCTAAGACTTTTCCAATGTCCAAATAATTAACAGAATTAGATTTAGAACTAAATTTAGAGTGAAGATCTGTGAGAAATTTTTGAATTTTCTTTTTGGTTTTTCCACAAAACCTTTCAAACTTTGAAACAAATTTTCTTTAAAACAAACGAACAAATTTTCACAATTTTTCCGGAATAATTTTTGGTGAAATGTAGTGCATTTCCACATAAATTTTCACGAGAATTACGTTAAGATTTTCTGAATTAGAGGGGAATTTCGAAGACAACATCAAGAAAAACCAAGAAAAGTCTTGAGGAAACAATTTAGCCTTCTGGGTTTTTGTCTGTAGTTTTCGTAAGACTTTTCCAATCTGTAAAGAATTAGTAAGATAAATTATATTTAGAACTAGCTTTAGAGTGAAAATCTTTAAAACAAAAACAATTTTCTTTTTGGTTTTTCCACGAAACCTTCCAAACTTTGACCTAAATTTTTTGACTCTAAAACAAATGAATAAATTTTCACAATTTTTCCGGGATAACTTTCCCGGAAATGTATTGCATTTCCATATAAATTTTCAGATAAATTGCCATAAGATTTCCTGAGTTATGAGAGAATTTCCATGACAACCTCAAGAAAATCAAGAAAGGCTTTGTGGAAACAATTTAGTCTTCCAGGTTTTTGTCTGTAGTTTTTCTAAGACTTTTCCTATGTCCACAAAATTAATACAACAGATTCCGAACTAAATTTAGAGTGAAAATCTGTAAAATAAAATTCAATTTGCTTTTAGGTTTTTCCACATAACCTTCCACACCTTGACCTACATTTGCTCTAAAACAAATGAACATATTTTCATAGTTTTTCCGGAAATGTTTTTCTTGAAATGTATTGCATTTCCACATAAATTTTCACAAACATAGCGTTAAGATTTCCTTAGTTATAAGAGAATTTAGATGACAACCTCAAGAAAAGCTTTAAGAAAACAATTTAGACTTCCAGGTTTTTGTCTGTGGTTTTCCTAAGACTTTTCCAATGTTTAAAAAATTCATATAGTTAGATTTAAAACTAAATTTAAAGTGAAAATCTGAAAGAAAATTTTCAATTTTCTGTCTGGTTTTTCCATAAAAACTTCCAAATTTTGACCTAAATTTTCTAGAAACATAAAACATATTATTAAATTTCCACAGTTTTTCCAAAATATTTTTTTCTGATATGTAGCGCATTTCCACATGCATTTTGACGAAAATTGCGTAAATATTTTCTGAGTTATGTGAATTTCCATAAAAACCTCAAGCAAAAACAAGAAAAGTTTGTGGAAACAATTTAGTAGTCCAGGTCTTTGTCTGTAGTTTTCCTAAGACTTTCCCGATGTCCAAAGAATTAATGGAATTTGATTTAGAACTAAATTTAGAGTGAAAATCTGTAATAAAATTTGCAATTTTCGTTTTGGTTTTTCCACAATATCTCCCAAACTTTGACCTACATTTTCAATAAAACAAATGAATAAATTTTCACAGTTTTTGCGGAATAATTTTTCCTAAAAAGTATTTGCATTTCCAGGTAAATTTTCACGAAAATTACATTAAGATTTTCTGAGTTATAAGAGAATTTCCATGAGAACCTCTAGAAAAGCTTTGAGGAAACAATTTAGACTTCCAGGTTTTTGTCTCTAATTTTCATACGACTATACCAATGTCCAAATAATTAATAGAATTAAATTTAGAATTAAATTTAGATTGGCTGTCTGTAAGAAATTTTTTTATTTTCTTTTTGGTTTTTCCACAAAACCTTCCAAACTTTGACCTAAATTTTCACTAAAACAAATAGACAAATTTTCATAGTTTTTTCCGAAATAATTTTTCCTGAAATGTAGTGCATTTCCATATAAATTTTCAGGAAAATTACGTTTTTCAGAGCTATAAGAGAATTTCCATTACAATCTCAAGAAAAATCAAGAAAAGCTATGTGGAAACAATTTAGGCTTCCAGGTATTCGTCTCTAGTTTTCATAAGACTTTTCCAATGTCCAATTTTCCAATAACAAAGAATTAATATAATTAGATTTAGAACTAAATTTAGAGTGAAAATCTGAAAGAAAATTTCTAATCTTATTTTCGGTTTTTCTACAAAACTTACCAAACTTCAACCTAAATTTTCTCTAAAACAAATTAATAAATTTTCGCAATTTTTCCGGAATAATTTTCCCTGAAATGCGATGCATTTCCATATAAATTATCATGAAAATTTTTTTAAGATTTTCCGAGTTTTAATAGAATTTCCACGACAAACTCGAGAAAAATCAACGAAAACGATGAAATAACAACTTAGTCTTGCAGGTTTTTCCTTGTAACTTTTCGAAGAAAAATCTGAAATCCAAATATGTTATTGAAGTGAATTAAGAACAAAATTTCCAATGAAAATCCGAAAGTAAATTCCAAATTTTCTGCCTAGTTTTCCCGCAAAATTTTGAACTGAATATCCTCCAAAAAAACAAATGAAAAAAATTCCCAAATTTTCCGCCGACAACATCCCTAACCTATCAAATATTTCAACACAAATTTTCATGAAAATCGTTTAAAATTTTCCAAATTATAAGAAAATTTCCACCGAAAAAACTAATTAGACAAAGCTTAATAAACATAAATAACATGATATATAAACCTTGCTAGACACAAAGTTATAGATAAACTTTGATAGACACAACTTGATAGTTAAATCTTGATAGACAAAGCTTTGATGGGCAATCTATGATAAACAAGCTTTAATAGACAGGCCTTGATAGACAAGCCTTAATAGACAAACCTTGATCCGTGGAAAAGAAAGCTTAGACAAAATATGCTAGACAATGAAAGCTTGACAGAGATGATAGATAACTGTTAAGTCTTGATAGATAAACTTTGATAGACACGACTTAATAGTTAAATCTTGAGAGACAAAGCTAGATAGACAGCTTTAATAGACAAGCCTTGATAGACAAGCTTAAATAAACAAGCCATGATAGGCACGCTTTAATAGACAAGCCTTGATAGACAAGACTTGATAGACAAATCTTGATCCGTGTCAGAGAAAGCTTGACGTCTAATCTATACATAGACGAACTCGCTAGACAAATCTAAATAGAGAAAATATGCTAGACAATGAAAGCTTGACAGAGATGATAGTTAACTGTTAAGTCTTGATAGATAAAATTTGATAGACACAACTTAATAGTTAAATATTGATAGACAAAGCTTGATTGACAGCTTTAATAGACAAGCCTTGATAGACAAGTTTCAATAGAGAAGCCCTGATAGACACGCTTTAATAGACAAGCCTTGATAGACAAGTCTTGATAGACAAATCTTGATCCGTGTCAGAGAAAGCTTGACGTCTAATCTATACATAGACGAACTCGCTAGACAAATCTAAATAGAGAAAATATGCTAGACAATGAAAGCTTGACAGAGATGATAGTTAACTGTTAAGTCTTGATAGATAAAATTTGATAGACACAACTTAATAGTTAAATATTGATAGACAAAGCTTGATTGACAGCTTTAATAGACAAGCCTTGATAGACAAGTTTCAATAGAGAAGCCCTGATAGACACGCTTTAATAGACAAGCCTTGATAGACAAGTCTTGATAGACAAATCTTGATCCGTGTCAGAGAAAGCTTGACGTCTAATCTATACATAGACGAACTCGCTAGACAAATCTAAATAGAGAAAATATGCTAGACAATGAAAGCTTGACAGAGATGATAGTTAACTGTTAAGTCTTGATAGATAAACTTTGATAGACACAACTTAATAGTTAAATATTGACAGACAAAGCTTGATTGGCAAGCTTTAATAGACAAGCCTTGATAGACAAGCTTTAATAGACAAACCTTGATAGACAAGCTTTAATAGACAAGCCATGATAGACACGCATTAATAGACAAGCCTTGATAGACAAATCTTGATCCATGTCAGAGAAAGCTTGATGTCTAATCTATAGATAGACGAACTTGCTAGACAAATCTTACTAGACTAAACATGCTAGACAATGAAAGCTTGACAGAGATAATAGATAACTGTTAAGTCTTGATAGATAAACTTTCATAGACACGACTTAATGGTTAAAACTTGAAAGACAAAGCTTGATAGACAGCTTTAATTGACAAGCCTTGATAGACAAGTTTCAATAGAGAAGCCCTGATAGACACGCTTTAATAGACAAGCCATGATAGATACACTTTAATAGACAAGCCATGATATACACACTTTAATAGACAAGCCTTGATAGACAAGTCTTGATAGACAAATCTTGATCCGTGGCAGAGGAAGCTTAATGTCTAATCTATACATAGAGGAACTTGCTAGACAAATCTAAATAGACCAAACATATGCTAGACAATGGAAGCTTGACAGAGATGATAGATAACTGTTAAGTCTTGATAGATAAACTTTCATAGGCACGACTTAATGGTTAAATCTCGATAGACAAAGCTTGATAGACAAGCTTTAATAGACAAGCCATGATAGACAAGCCTTGATAGACAAATCTTGATCCCTGGCAGAGAAAGCTTGATGTCTAATCTATACATAGACGAACTTGCTAGACAAATCCAAATAGACCAAATATGCTAGTCAATGCAAGCTTGACAGAGATGATAGATAACTGTTAAGTCTTGATAGATAAACTTTGATAGACACGACTTAATAGTTAACTCTTGATAGACAAAGCTTGATAGACAGCTTTAATAGACAAGCCTTGATAGAAAAGCCTCGATAGACAAATGTTGATCCGTGGCAGAGAAATCTTGATGTCTAATCTATACACAGACGAACTTGCTAGACAAATCTAAATAGACCAAATATGCTAGGCAATGCAAGCTTGACAGAGATGATAGATAACTGTTAAGTCTTGATAGATAAACTTTGATAGACACGACTTAATAGTTAAATCTTGATAGACAAAGCTTGATAGACTAGCTTTAATAGACAAGCCTTTATAGCGAAGCATTATTAGACAAGCCTTGATAGACAAGCTTTAATAGATAAGCCATGATAGACAAGTTTTAATAAACAAGCTTTAATAGACAAGCCTTGATAGACAAGCCTCGATAGACAAATCTTGATCCGTGGCAGAGAAAGCTTGATGTCTAATCTATTCATAAACGAACTTGCTGGACAAATCTAAATAGACAAAATATGCTAGACAATGAAAGCTTGCTCAGAGATGATAGATTACTGTTAAGTCTTGATAGATAAACTTTGATAGACAAAACTTAATAGTTAAATCTTGATAGACAAAGCTTGATAGACAAGCTTTAATAGACAAGCTTTGATAGACTAGCCTTGATAGACAAGCCTTGATTGACAAGCTTTAATAGACAGTCCATGATAGATAAGCTTTAATACACAAGCTTTAATAGACGAGTCTTAATAGACAAGCTTTTATAAACAAGCCTTGATAGACAAGCTTTAATAGACAAGCCATGATAGACACGCTTTAATAGACAAGCCTTGATAGACTAGCCTTGATAGACAAATCTTGTTCCGTGGCAGAGGAAACTTGATGTCTAATCTACATAGACGAACTTTCTAGACAAATCTAAATAGACAAAATATGCTAGACAATGAATGCTTGACAGAGATCATAGATAACTGTTAATTGAACATTAATCATTAATCATTTATCATTTATTAAGCTTTAATAGGCAAGTGTTGATAGACAAGCTTTGATAGACAAATCTTGAACCCTGGCAGAGAAAGCTTGATGTCTAATCTATACATAGACGAACTTGCTAGACAAATCCAAATAGACCAAATATGCTAGTCAATGCAAGCTTGACAGAGATGATAGATAACTGTTAAGTCTTGATAGATAAACTTTGATAGACACGACTTAATAGTTAACTCTTGATAGACAAAGCTTGATAGACAGCTTTAATAGACAAGCCTTGATAAGCAAGCTAGACTTGATAGACAAGCTAGACTTGATAAGCTAGACTTGATAGACAAGCCTTGATAGAAAATCCTCGATAGACAAATGTTAATCCGTGGCAGAGAAAGCTTGATGTCTAATCTATACGTAGACGAACTTCCTAGACAAATCTAAATAGACAAAATATGCGAGAAAATGAAAGCTTGGCAGAGATGATAGATTACTGTTAAGTCTTGATAGATAAACTTTGATAGACAAAACTTAATATTTAAATCTTGATAGACAAAGCTTGATAGACAAGCTTCAATAGACAAGCTTTGATAGACAAGCCTTGATAGACAAGCCTTGATTGACAAGCTTTAATAGACAGTCCATGATAGACAAGCTTTAATAGACAAGCCTTAATAGAGTTACAACGACAAGCGTTAATAGACAAGTCTTAATAGACAAGCTTTAATAGACAAGCCTTGATAGATAAGCTTTAATAGACAGTCCATGATAGACAAGCTTTAATACAAAAGCTTTAATAGACGAGTCTTAATAGACAAGCTTTTATAAACAAACCTTGATAGACAAGCTTTAATAGACAAACCATGATAGACACGCTTTAATAGACAAGCCTTAATAGACTAGCCTTGATATACAAATCTTGATCCGTGGCAGAGATAGCTTGATGTCTAATCTATACATAGACGAACTTGCTAGACAAATCTAAATAGACAAAATATGCTAGACAATGAATGCTTGACAGAGATCATAGATAACTGTTAAGTCTTGATAGATAAACTTTGATAGACACGACTTAATAGTTAAATCTTGATAGACAAAGCTTGATAGACAGCTTTAATAGACAAGCCTTTATAGATAAGCTGCAATAGACAAGCCTTGATAGACAAGCTTTAGTAGACAAGCGATGATAGACACACTTTAATAGACAAGCCTTGATAGACTAGGCTTGATAGACTAATCTTGATCCGTGGCAGAGAAAGCTTTATATCTAATCTATACATAGACGAACTTGATAGACAAATCTAAATAGACAAAATATGCTAGACAATGAAAGCTTGACAGAGATAACTGTGAAGTCTTGATAGATAAACTTTGATAGACACAACTTTCTAGTTAAATCTTGATAGACAAAGCTTGATAGACAAGCTTTAACAGACAAGCTTTGATAGACAAGCCTTGATAGACAAGCCTTGATAGACAAGCTTTAATAGACAGTCCATGATAGACAAGCTTTAATAGACAGTCCATGATAGACAAGCTTTAATAGACAAGCCTTGACAGACTAGCTTTAATAGACAAGCCATGATAGACAAGCTTTAATAGACAAGCCTTGATAGACAAATCTTGAACCCTGACAGAGAAAGATTGATGTCTAATCTATACATAGACGAACTTGCTAGACAAATCTAAATAGACAAAATATGCTAGAAAATGAAAGCTTGGCAGAGATGATAGATTACTGTTAAGTCTTGATAGATAAACTTTGATAGACACAACTTAATAGTTAAATCTTGATAGACAATGCTTGATAGACAAGCTTTAATAGACAAGCTTTGATAGACAAGCCTTGATAGACAAGCCTTGATAGACAAGCTTTAATAGACAATCCATGATAGACAAGCTTTAATAGAAAAGCTTTAATAGACAAATATTAATAGACAAGCTTTTATAAACAAGCCTTGATAGACAAGCTTTAATAGACAAGCCATGATAGACACGCTTTAATAGACAAGCCTTGATAGACAAGCCTTGATAGACAAGCCTTGATAGACAAATCTTAATCCGTGGCAGAGAAAGCTTGATGTCTAATCTATACATAGACGAACTTGCTAGACAAATCTAAAGAGACAAAATATGTTAGACAATGAAAGCTTGACATAAATCATAGATAACTCTTAAGTCTTGATAGATAAACTTTGATAGACACGACTTAATAGGTAAATCTTGATAGACAAAGCTTGATAGACAGCTTTAATAGACAAGCCTTGATAGACAAGCTTTAAAAAACAAGCCATGATAGACACATTTTAACAGACAAGCCTTGATAGACAAGGCTTGATAGACTAATCTTGATCCGTGGCAGAGAAAGCTTTATATCTAATCTATACATAGACGAACTTTATAGACAAATCTAAAGGGACAAAATATGCTAGACAATGAAAGCTTGACAGAGATGATAATTAACTGTTAAGTATTGATAGATAAACTTTGATAGACACAACTTTATAGTTAAATCTTGATAGATAAAGCTTGATAGACAAAGTTTGATAGACAAGCTTTAATAGACAAGCCTTGATAGACAAGCTTTAATAGACAAGCCTTAATAAACAAGCTTTAATAGACAAGCCATGATAGACAAACTTTAATAGACAAGCCTTGATAGACAAGCCTTGATAGACAAGCTTTAATAGACAAGACTTGATAGACAAGCTTTAATAGACAATCCCTGATAGACAAGTTTTAATAGACAAGCCTGGATAGACAAGCCATGCTAGACTAATCTTTATCCTTGCCAGAGAAAGCTTGATGTTTAATCTATTCATAGACAAACTTGCTAGACAGGTATAAATAGACAAACATGCTAGAGAATCAAAGCTTGAAAGAAATGATAGATAACTGTTGATAGACTTACCCTTAACGATGAGATGGAAGGTCTTCTGGTCGCGTCCGGCGCTGCAGGTGTAATTCCCGCTGTCTTTGATGCCGACTTTGACGAAGACGATGGAGGTGCCGTAGGAGGCCGTCTCGACGCGTGGATGCGTGTTGACCGAGAGGGCCCCTCGGGGGCTCGACCAGGTCACGGCTCTGCCGCTCTCGTCCTTGCACGTGACGAGGAACGTGTCGTCTGTATATTTGATGGCGTTCTCGTGGGACAGGTGGATGCCGAACACCCTCAGCACTGGAAAATGCAAGAGAATCGAATTAAGATGGATTCCCGGTCGCGGGCGATGGACATTTATGGGGTTTCGAGCCAATAAATGTTGTTGGGTTAAAGAATTGTTACTTTTCTGGGAAATTAAGGGCAAAGTGATAGCGAGTTTATAGGAAAACTAGCTGGAAAATTGCAAATTTTCTTATACATTTTCATTTTAAATTTAATTCTGAATCTATTTTCATAAAATTTTTGAATTTTGAAATTTTTTTGAGAAAGTTACAAAAAAAGTTTGGGAGGTTGTCAATTTCAAGGTTTCCCTTGATTTTTCTTGGCGTTGTCGTGGAAAATGTGTTATAACTCGGAAAATCGTAACCACATTTTCATGAAAGTTTTAGTAGAAATTCGTACTAGAAACAAGAAAATTTATTTGAAAAATTGATGGAAATTCCTTCACATATTTTCTAAAAAATTACGGTCAAACTTTGGACAAGTTTATGGGAAAACTAGCCGGAAAATTGCACATTTTCTTTCAGATTTTTATTCCAAATTTAATTCTGAATTTATTTCTGCAAATATTTGTATTTTGGAAAATTTTTGGGAAAGTTAGAATGAAAAACTTGGAAGACTAAAGTGTAATTTTAAAATTTTTCTTGAGGTTATCGTGGAAAATCTCTTGTTGAAAATTCATTGGGAAATTCAAAATCGAAGTAGCAAAATTTGGTTGGAAAATTTGTAGAAATTTCTTCACTTGTTTTTCCAGAAAGTAAAAAAAATTACTTTACTAAAGAGTTTACGAAAAAACCATCCGGGAAACCGCAAATTTTCTTTCAGATTTTCGTTCCAAATTTAATTCGCAATCTACTTCTAAAAAACTTTGTATTTTGAAAAGTCCTTGTGAAAGTTACAAACAAAAACCTGGAAGACTATGTTTGTAATTTCAAGAAATCCTTTGATTTTTCTAGAGGTTGTCGTGGAAATTCTTTAAGTCAGTCAGAAAATCTTACTAATATTTTCACGAAAGTTTTTATATAGATTCGCGATAAAAGTAAGAAAACTTATTGGGAAAATTCGTGAAAATTCCTTCATTGTTTTTTTAAGAAATTAAGGTGAAAGTTTGGAAGTGTTTATAGAATTATATATTTTCTTTCAGACGTCCATTTCTAATTTAATTTTGAATTTGTTTCTATCAAATATTTGAATTTTAGAAAAATTTTGGGAAAGTTAGTAAGAAAAACTTGGGAGACTAAAGTGTAATTTAAATATTTCTTGAAATTGTCGTGGAAATTCTCTTATAACTCGGAATATCATAAAGAAATTTTCATGAAAATTTCTGGGGAAATTCAAACTCGAAGTAGGAAAATTGATTTGGAAAATTTTTGGAAATTTCTTCATTTCTTTTTCAAGAAACTAAGTTTAAAATTGTAAAAAGTTTACAGAAAAATCAGCCGGGAAATCGCAAATTTTCTTTTGGATTTTCATTCCAATTTTAATACTTAATCTATTTCTATAAAACTTTTTTATATTGGAAAATCCTTGGGAAAGTTACATGGAAAAATCTGGGAGACTAAGTTTGTAATTTCAAGGAATCCTTCGATTTTTCTAGAGATTGCCGTGGAAATTCTTTAATAACTCGGAAAATCTTAATAATATTTTCACGAAATTTTTTGTGTAGGTTCGTGATAAAAGTAAGAAAATTTATTGGGAAAATTCATCAAAATTCCTTCATTATTTTTTCAAGAAATTACAATGAAAGTTTGGAAGAATTTATGGGAAAACCAGCCGGAAAATTGGGGTTTTTCAATACAAATTTAATTCAGAATTTAGATTTATGAAATATTTGAATTTTGGAAAATTTTTGGGAAAATTAGAAAGAAAAACTTTGAAGGCTAATATGTAATTTTAAGATATTTGCTGAGGTTGTCGTGGAAATTCTCTTATAACTCGGACAGTCATAATGCAATTTTCAAAACTATTTGTGGGTAAAGTAGAAATCGAGGCAACAAAATTTCCTTGGAAAAGTTATGGAAATTTCTTCATTTTTTTTTCAAGAAATTAAGGTCAAAGTTTGGAAGAGTTTATAGAAAAACCAGCAGGGAAATTTTAAATTTTCTCTCAGATTTTCACTTTAAATTTAATTCTGAATTTATTTCTATGAAATACTTATTTTTTGGAATTTTTTGTAAAAGTTA
Source organism: Phosphuga atrata (assembly GCA_944588485.1). Classification (NCBI taxonomy): domain Eukaryota; kingdom Metazoa; phylum Arthropoda; class Insecta; order Coleoptera; family Silphidae; genus Phosphuga; species Phosphuga atrata. The sequence continues at coordinate 14,820,332 of OX155908.1, read as the reverse complement.
GAAACAGAAACTTGGAAGACTAACGCATAATTTTAAAATTTTTCTAGAGGTTGTGGAAATTCTCGTATAACTCAGAAAATCATAACTAAATTTTCATGAAAATTTATGAGTAAATTTAAAAATAGAACTAGCAAAATTTATTGGGAAAATTCTTGAAAATTCCTTTATTTGATTTTAAAGAAATTAATGTCAAAATTTGGAAGAGTTTAAGGAAAAACCGGCATGGAAATTGTAAATTTTCTTTCAAGTTTTGATTCCAAATTTATTTCTGAATTTACTTGTATCCAATATTTGAATTTTGGAAAATTTTCGGAAAAGTTATAAAGAAAAACTAAAATGTAATTTTAAGATTTTTATTGAGGTTCTCGTGGAAATTCTCTTATTACTCGGAAAATCATCACAAAATTTTCATGAAAACTTATCTGGAAATTCAAAATCGAAGTGGGAAAATTTATTTAGAAAATTTGTGGAAATTTCTTCATTTGTTTTTCAAGAAATTAACGCCAAAGTGTGGACGTGTTTTTGGAAAAACCAGCTATGAAATTGTAAATTTTCTTTTAGATTTTCATTTCAAATTTGCTTCTGTCAAATATTTGACTTTTGGAAAAGTTTTGGGAAAGTTAGAAAGAAAAACTTGGAAGACTGAAGCGTAATTTCAAGATTTTTCTTGAGATTGTCGTGGAAATTGTTTTATAACTCGGAAAATCATAAAGAAATTTGCATGAAAATTTGTGGGAAAATTCAAAATCTAAATGGGAAAATTGATTTGGAAAATTTGTCGAAATTTCTGCAACTCTTTTTAAGAAATAAAGGTCAAAGTTTGGAAGAATTTATGGCAAAACCAGACGGAAAATTGGGGATTTTCTTTCAGATTTTCAATCCAAATTTTAGGAATTCCAGGAATTAAGTTCTATGAAATATTTGAGTTGGGAAAATTTTTGGGAAAATTAGAAAGAAAAACTTTGAAGACTAGGGTGTAATTTTCCGGTTTTTTTTCGTGAGATTATCGTGGAAATTCTCTTATAACTCGGAAAATCATTTCTCAAATTACGCAATTTTCATAAAAATATGTGGGTAAATTAGAAATGGAAGTAGCAAAATTACTTGGAAAAGTTATGGAAATTTCTTCATTTGTTTTCAAGAAATGAAGGTCAAAATTTGGAAGAGTTTATGGAAAAACCAGCAGACAAATTTTGAATTTTCTTTCAGATTTTCACTTCAAATTTAATTCTGTATTTACATCTATCAAATACCTAAATTTAGGAAAATGTTTGAGAAAGTTAGAAAGTAAAACTTGGAAGACTAACGCGCAATTTTAAGATTATTGTAGAGGTTGTCGTGGAAATTCTCTAATAACTCGGAAAATCATAACTAAATTTTCATGAAAATGTATGAGCAAATGAGCAAATTTTTAGGAAATTTCTTCACTTGTTTTTAAAGAAATTATGGTCAAAGTTTGGAAGAGTTTATAGAAAAACCAGCCTGGAAATTGTGAATTTTCTTTCAGATTTTCATTCCAGATTTAATTCTGAATATATCTCTATCAAATAATTGAATTTTGAAAACTTTTTGGGAAAGTTTGAAAGAAAAACTTGGAAGACTAACGCGCAATTTTAAGATTTTTCTTGAGGTTGTCGAGGAAATTCTCTTATAACTCGGAAAATTATTACATAATTTTCATGAAAATTTATGGGAAAATTCAAAATCGAAGTAGCAAAATTTAGTTGGGAAATTTGTGTAGATTTCTTCACTTGTTTTCTAGAAACTAAAAAAAATTGAAGAATTTACGGAAAAACCAGCCGGGAAATAGCAAATTTTCTTTCAGATTTTCATTCCAAATTTAATTCTCAATCTATTTCTAAAAAACTTTGTATTTTGAAAAATCCTTGGGAAAGTTACAAAGAAAAACCTGGAAGACTAAGTTTGCAATTTCAAGAAATCCTTTAATATTTCTAGAGGTTGTCGTGGAAAATCTTTCATAATTCGGAAAATCTGAATAATATTTTTACGAAAATTCTTGTGTAGATTCTCAATAAAAGTAAAAAACACATTTTGAAAATTCGTGAAAATTCCTTTATTTGTCTTTCAAGAAATTAAGGTGAAAGTTTGGAAGTGTTTATGGAAAAACCAGCCGTGAAATTGGGTATTTTCTTTTAGGTTTTCATTCCAAATTTTATTATGAATTTACTTCTGTCAAACATTTGAATTTTGGAAAATTTTTGGGAAAGTTAGAAACAAAACCTTTGAAGACTAACTTGTAATTTTAAGATTTTTCTTGAGGTTGTCGTACAAATTTTCTTAGAACTACGAAAATCATAAAGAAATTGATATGAAAATGTATGGAGAAATTCAAACTCACAGTAGAAAAATGTATTTGGAAAATTTGTGGAAATTTCTTCATTTGTTTTTCAAGAAACTAAGGTCAAAGTTGCGAAAAGTTTAAGGAAAAAGCAGTCGGGAAATTACAAATTTTCTTTCAGATTTTAATGGGAAGTTTAATTCTGAAGTTAATTCTATCAAACATATAAATTTTGATTTTTTTTTAGAAAGTTAGAGATAAACTTTGGAAGACTAAAATTTAATTTTTCTTGAGATTGTCGTGGAAATTCTTTTATAACTTGGAAAATGACAACGAAATTCTCATGAGAACTTATGGCGAAATTCTAAATCGAAGTTGTAAATTTTTTTTGGAAAATTTATGGAAATTTCTTCATTTGTTTTTTAAATAAAAGTCAAAGTATGGAAGAGTCTACGGAAAAACCAGCAGCGAAAACTAAATTTTCTAATTTTTTTTTCAAATTTTTGTTCCAAATTTAATTCTGAATCTAATTCTATTAAATATTAGAATTTTTGTTTTTTTTTTGGGAAAGTTATAAAGAAAAAATTAGAAGACTAAAGTGAAATTTCAAAATTTTCCTTGAGTATGTCGTGGAAATTCTCTTATAACTCGGAAAATAATAAAGGCATTTTAATCAAAATTTATGTGGAAATTTAAAATATAAGTAGCAAAATTCCTGTAGAAAATTTTTGGAAAATTTCTTCATTTGTTTTTGAAGAAATTACGGTCCAAGTTTCGAAGCGTTTAAGGAAAAACCAGCCTCGAAATTAAAAATTTTGTTTCAGATTTTTATTCCAATTTTATTTCTGAATTTATTTCTATCAAACAATTGAATTTTGGAAAACTTTTGGGAAAGTTAGAAAAAAAAACTTGCTAGACTAACGTGTAATTTTAAGATTTTTCTTGTAGTTGTAATGGAAATTCTCTTATAACTCGGAAAATCATAAATAGTAAAATCGAAATAGTAAAATTCACTTGGAAAATTTGTGGAAATTCCTTCATTTGTTTTTTAACAAATTAAGGTCAAGTTTGGGAAGAATTTATGGCAAAATCAGCTGGAAAAATGGGAATTTTCTTTCAGATTTTTATTCCAAATTTAATACTGAATCTACTTGTATACAATATTTGAATTTTGGAAAATTTTTGAGAAAGTTAGAAAGAAAAACTTGGAAGACTAATGTGTAATTTTAAGATTTTTCTTGAGGTTGTCGTGGAAATTTTCTGATAACTCGGAAAATCATAACGAAATTTTCTTAAAAATTTATGGGGAAATTCAAAATCGAAATAGGAAAATTTATTTCGAAAATATGTGGAAATCTTTACATTTGTTTTTCAAGAAATTAAGGTCAAAGTTTGGACTAGTTTATGGAAAAACCAGCCGGGTAATTGCAAATTTTCTTTCAGATTTTCATTTAAAATTTAATTCTGAATTTGCTTCTAGCAAATATTTTCATTTTGGAAAATTCTTATGAAAGTTAGGCTTTTAAGACTAACGTGCAATTTTAAGATTTTTCTGGAGGTTGTAGTGCAAATTCTCTTATAACTAATAAATTATAACAAAATTTTCATGAAAATTTATAGAGAAATTCAAAATTAAAGTAGGAAAATTCATTTAGTAAATTTGTGGAAATTTCTTCATTTGTTTTTCAAGGAATTAAGATCAAAGTTTGGAAGAGTTTAAGGAAAAACCAGCCGAGAAATTGAGAATTTTCTTTCAGAATTTCATTTCAATTCAATTCTAAATTTAGTTCTATCAAATATTTGTATTCTGGTAAAATTTTGGGAATGTTAAAAATAAAAACTTGGAAGACTAGGGTGTAATTTTAAGATTTTTTTAAGGTTGTCGTGGAAAATCTCTTATAACTCGGAAAATTATAACGAAATTTTCATGAAAATTAACGGTTAAATTAAAAATAAAAGTAGCAAAATGCCTTTGGAATTTTTTTGAAAATATCTTCATTTGTTTTTAATGAAATTAAGGTCAAAGTTTAGCAGAGTTTATGGAAAAACCAGCCGAGAAATTGCAAATTTTCTTTCAGATTTTCATTCCAAATTTAATACTGAATCTACTTGTGTCCAATGTTTGAATTTTGAATTTTTTTTTGGAAAAGTAGAAAGGAAAACTTGAAAGACTAACGAGTAATTTTAAGATTTGTCCTGAGGTTGTAGTGGAAATTCTTTTATAACTCGGAAAATCATAAGGCAATTTTCATAAAAATTTCAAGGAAAATTAGAAATCGAAGTAGCAAAATTTCCTTGGAAAACTTAGGCAATTTTCTTTATTTGTTTTTCAAGAAATTAAGGCCAAAGATTGGAAGAGATTATGGAAAAACCGGCCTGGAAATTCAAAATTTTCTTTCTGATTTTCATTCCAGATTTAACACTGAATTTATTTCTATCAAATATTTGAATTTTGGAAAATTTTTGTGAAAATTTGAAAGAAAAACTTGGAAAGACAAACGTGTAATTTTAAGATTTTTCCTGCGCTTGCCGTGGAAATTCTCTTATAACTCGGAAAATCATAACGCAATTTTCAAAAAAACTTATGGGGAAATTCGAAATCGAAGTGGCAAAAATTCGCTGGAAAAGCTATGGAAATTACTTCATTTGGTTTTTAAGAAAATAAGGTGAAACTTTGGAAGATTTCATGGAAAAACCAGCAACGCAATTACGAATTTTCATTCAGATTTTTAATGCAAATTTAATTCTGAATTTATCTCTATCAAATATTTGAATTTTGGAAAATTTTTGTGAAAGTTTGAAAGATAAACTTGGAAGACTAACGCGTAATTTTAAGATTTTTCTTGAGGTTGTCGTGGAAAATCTCTTATAACTCGAGGAATCAGAAAGAAATTTTCATGAAAATTTATGAGGAAATTAAAAATGGAAGTAGCAAAAAGTTTTTGGAAAATTTTTAGAAACTTATTCATTTGTTATTCAATAAATTAAGGTCAAAGTTTGGAAAAGTTTATGCAAAAACAAGCCAGAATATTGCGAATTTTCTTACAGATTTTCATTCCAAATTGAATTCTGAATTTAATTCTATCAAATATTTGGATTTTGGATTTTTTTTGGGATAGTTAGAAAGAAAAATTGGAGGACTAACGTGAAATTTTAAGATTTTTCTTGAGGTTGGCGTGGAAATTCTCTTATAACTCGCTAAATCATAACGAAGTTTTCATCTACATTTGTGGGGAAATTTAAATTCAAAGTAGGAAAATTTCCTTCTGGAAAATCCTAAATGGAAATTTAGGTCAAAATTTGGAAGAGGTTCTTGAAAAACTGGCAGGGAAAATGCGAATTTTCTTTCAGATTTTCATTCCAAATTGAATTCTGAATTTAATTCTATCAAATATTTGGATTTTGGATTTTTTTTGGGATAGTTAGAAAGAAAAATTGGAGGACTAACGTGAAATTTTAAGATTTTTCTTGAGGTTGTCGTGGAAATTCTCTTATAACTCGCTAAATCATAACGAAGTTTTCATCTACATTTGTGGGGAAATTTAAATTCAAAGTAGGAAAATTTCCTTCTGGAAAATCCTAAATGGAAATTTAGGTCAAAATTTGGAAGAGGTTCTTGAAAAACTGGCAGGGAAAATGCGAATTTTCTTTCAGATTTTCATTCCAAATTTAATTCTGAATTCATTTCTAACATTTGAATTTTGGATTTTTTTTGGGAAAGTTAGAAAAAAAAACTTGAAGGACTAACCTGCAATTTTAAGATTTTTCTTGAGGTGGTTGTGGAAATTCTTTTATAACTCGGAAAATAATAACGAAATTGTCATGAAAATTTATGGAGAAATTTAAAATCAAAGTAAGAGTAATTTGTATGGAAATTTTTTGGAAATTTCCTCATTTGTTTTTCAAGAGATAAAGATTTATGGGGAAATTGAAAATATGAGTAGCAAAATTTGTATGGAAATTTTTTGGAAATTTCTTCATTTGTTTTATTTCGTTGATTATAGACAAACTACTAGATCTAGTCTATATTGCTTTAAAGGTTTTTAAAGCTAAATAACTAGGCAACAAATTGAGACTACTTGGACTAATCTAGCTAATTTAGTTTAGAAGTTCTGACTAGTTAAACTAGGAAAGATTCAAGTTTTCGGACTAGCTTCACAAATTCGTAGATTATAGACGAACTACAAGATCTAGTCTATATCGCCTTATAAACTTTCAAAGCTAAATAACTAGGCAACAAATTAAGACAACTTGGACTAATCTAGCTAATTTAGTTCAGAAGTTCTGACTAGTTAAACTTGGAAAGATTCAAGTTTTCGGACTAGCTTCACTAATTCGTTGATTATAGACAAACTATTAGATCTAGTCTATATTGCTTTATAGGCTTTTAAAGCTAAATAACTATGTAACAAATTAAGACTAATTGGAATAATCTAGCTAATGTAGTTTAGAAGTTGTGACTAGTTAAACTTGGAAAGATTCAAGTTTTCGGACTAGCTTCAAGAATTCGTTGATTATAGACAAACTGATAGATCTCGTGTATATATTTCTTTATAATCTTTTAAAGCTAAATAACTAGGTAACAAATTAATGCTAATTGGAGTAATCTAGGTAATGCAGGTTAGAAGTTGTGACTAGTTAAACTTGGAATGATTCAAGTTTTCGGATTAACTTCACTAATTCGTAGTTTATAGACAAACTACTAGATCTAGTGTATATTGCTTTAAATACTTTCAAAGCTAAATAACTTGACAAGAAATAAAGACTAATTTTAGTATTCTAGCTAATGTATTTTAAAAGTTGTGACTAGTTAAACTTGGAAATTCGAATTGTCTCAACCAATTTTAAAGCTTGTTGAATTGATTCACTGATTTGCCAATAAAAGATAAACTAACAGACTTAGTCTAAACTAGTTTATGTTGTCTTAGAACAAGATGTGGCGGGAACATTATAAGAACAATTATACTAACGCATCTAGTTTAGTTATCAAGTTATAGCTAGTATTGTTTGTCTTATCTAAAAACCTTACTACCCCTATCTGACTAGTCTTGTTTGTATAATTTTGACTAGTCTAGTCTTATCTTGTATGTTTAGTCTTGCTTTTACGGCCCAGTTTGTCTAATTGAATCCATTTGTTCAGGATTTATGAAATAATTTAGCTTATTAATTCAAGCCTAAATATCAGGGTGATTTATCATCGGAGCTGGGGGTTGTCACCGGCACATATTTAATTTGCTGGAAATGCTCGTATTCTGAACTGCATGCAGCAAGTTTGCTTGGCGTTAATGTATTTATAGCACGCTAATTCCCTCCGGTTTCCAATTTTCCCGGAAAAATTACGAGAAAAATTTGCAATGTTGCTTTTCCGCTGGAATTTTCTGAAAATTTTGCAGTGATTTTTACAAATTTTCACCGATTAGTTTTTGTTTTATCGTTCATTTTCACAACTAACTCTAGATTTTCCTTTAAAACTTTCAGAGTTAGCAGCGACTAGCTTCAACAGTCTATAACTAATTAGTCAGCAAAGCCATCAACCTGGAACTTTCGGCGTTGCTTTCACTGAAGTTTCCTGAAAATTATTCTACAATTTTCACGAATTTCCACCGATTAGTTTTTGTTTTATCGTAAATTTCCCTAACCCTAAACTTTAGTCATAAATTTCACAATTCACATTTCACATTTCCCGGAAAAATCACGAAAAAAATTTGCAATGTTACTTTTCCGCTGTAGTTTTCTGAAAATTTTGCAGAGATTTTCATGAATTTTCACCGATTAGTTTTAGTTTTGTCGCAGATTTTCTCAGCAAACTCTAGATTTTCCTCAAAAATTTCACAGACAAACTTCAACAGTCTATAACTAATAAGTCAGCGAAGCTATCAAGCTAAAGCTTTCAGCGTTGTTTTCACTGAAGTTTCCTGAAAATTATTCTATAATTTTGACAAATTTCCACCGATTAGTTTTCGTTTTATCGTAAATTTCCCTAACAAACTCTAGATTTTTCTCATTAATTTTACAATTCACCTCCGGTTCCCAATTTCCCGGAAAAATCGCGAGAAAAATTTGCAACGTTGGTTTACGGCTGAAGTTTTCTGAAAATCTTGCAGAGATTTTCATGAATATTCACCGATTAGTTTTTGTTTTATCGCAGATTTTCTCAGCAAGCTCTAGATTTTTCTAAAAACCTTCACAGACTATAACAATCAATATAATATCAACAGTCTATAACTAATAAGTCAGTAAAACTACGAACCTAAAACTTCCAAAATTGCATTCCCTGAGATTGTCTGAGAATTTTCCTGATTTTTCGCGAATTTCCACCGATTGTTTTTGGTTTTATCGCCAATTTCCGCGACAAACCCACCGACGCTTCCAGATTTTCCCCAAACACTTCACAGACTAATTTCAACATTCTGTAAGTAATAAGTCAGCGAAGCTACCAAGCTAAAGCTTTCAGCGTTGTTTTCACTGAAGTTTCCTGAAATTTATTCTATAATTTTCACAAATTTCCACCGATTAGTTTTCGTTTTATCGTAAATTTCCCTAACAGACTCTAGATTTTTCTAATAATTTTCACAATTCACCTCGGGTTCCCAATTTCCCGGAAAAAAGGCGAGAAAAATTTGCAACGTTGGTTTTCCGCTGAAGTTTTCTGAAAATTTTGCAGAGATTTTCATGAACTTTCACCGATTAGTTTTTGTTTTATCGCAGATTTTCTCAGCAAAATCTAGATTTTCCTAAAAAGCTTCACAGACTAACTTCAACAGTCTATAACTAATAAGTCAGTGACACTACGAACCTAAAACTTTTAATGTCGCATTCCCTGAAGTTTTCTGAAAATTTTTCTGAATTTTTCGCGAATTCGCACCGATTATTTTTTGTTTTATCGCCAATTACCGCGACAAACCTACCGCCGCTTCCAGATTTTCCCCAAACACTTCACAGACTAACTTCAACAGTCTATAACTAATAAGTTAGCACAGTTATCAAGCTGAAACTTTTAGCGTTATTTTCATTGAAGTTTTCTGAAAATTATTCTATAATTTTTACAAATTTCCACCGATTAGTTTTCGCTTTATCGTAAATTTCCCTAACAGACTCTAGATTTTTCTCATAAATTTCACAATTCACCTCCGGTTCCCAATTTTTCGGAAAAATCGCGAGAAAAATTTGCAACGTTGGTTTACCGCTGAAGTTTTCTGAAAATTTCGCAGAAATTTTTATGAATTTTCACCGATTAGTTTTCGTTTTATAGCAGATTTTCTCAGCAAACTCTAGATTTTCCTAAAAAACTTCACAGACTAACTTCAACTGTCTATAACTAATAAGTCAGAGCAGCTATCAAACTGAAGCTTTCAGAGTTGTTTTAACGGAAGTTTCCTGAAAATTATTCTATATTTTTCACGAATTTCCACCGATTAGTTTTTGTTTTATCGCAGATTTTCTCAACAAACTCTAGATTTTCCTAAAAAACTTCACAGACTAATTTCAACTGACTATAACTAATAAGTCAACAAAGCTATCAAGCTGAAATTTTCAGAGTGTTTTCACTGAAGTTTCTTGAAAATTATTCTACAATTTTCACGAATTTCCACCGATTAGTTTTTGTTATATCGCAAATTTCCCTAACAGACTCTAGATTTTAGTCATAAATTTCACAATGCACCTCCGGGTCACAATTTCCCGGAAAAATCGCGAGAAAAATATGCAACGTTGGTTTTCCGCTGAAGTTTTTTGAAAATTTTGCAGATTTTCATGAATTTTCACCGATTAGTTTTTGTTTTATGGCAGATTTTCTCAGCAAACTCTAGATTTTCCTTAAAAACTTGACAGTCTATAACTAATAAGTCAACGAAGCTATCAAGCTGAAAGTTTCAGCGTTGTTTTCACAAAAGTTTCCTGAAAATTATTCCAGAATTTTCACGAATTTCCACCTCCGGTTCCCAATTTCCCGGAAAAATTGCAATAAAAATTTGCAACGTGGGTTTTCCGCTAAAGTTTTCTGAAAATTTTGCAGAGATTTTCATGAATTTTCACCGATTAGTTTTTGTTTTATCGCAGATTTTCTCAGCAAATTCTAGATTTTCCTCAAAAATTTCACAGACTAACTTAGCAGTCTATAACTAAAAAATCAGAGAAACTACAAACATAAAACTTTCATCATTGCTTTCCTTGAAGTTTTCTGAAAATTTTCCTGGATTTTTCGCAAATTTCCACCGACTATTTTTTGTTTTATAGCCAATTTCCGCGACAAACCCACTGAAACTTCCAGATTTTCCCCAAGCACTTCACAAACTAACTTTAACAGTCTATAACTAATAAGTCAACGAAGGTATCAACCTGAAACTTTCAGCGTTGTTTTCCCTGAAGTTTTCTGCAAATACTTCTACATTTTTCGCGAGTTTCCACCGCTTATTTTTTGTTTTATCGCCAATTTCCGCGTTTAATCCACCGGAACTTCCAGATTTTCCACAAACACTTCACAAACTAACTTTAACAGTCTATAACTAATAAGTCAGCAAAGCTATCAACCAGAAACTTTCAGAATTATTTTCCCCAAAGTTTTCTGAAAATTTTCCTGAATTTCTCGCGATTTTCCACCGATTATTTTTTGTTTTATCGCCAATTTCCGCGACAAACCCACTGAAACTTCCAGATTTTCCCAAGCACTTCACAAACTAATTTTAACAGTCTATAACTAATAAGTTAGCGAATCTATCAATCTGAAACTTACAGAATTGCTTTCCCTAAAGTTTTCTGAAAATTTTCCTAAATTTTTCGCGTTTTTCCACCGATTATTTTTTGTTCTATCGCCAATTTCCGCAACAAACCCACTGAAACTTCTAGATTTTCCCAAGCACTCCACAGACTAACTTCAACAGTTTATAACTAATAAATCTGCAGAGCAATCAATCTGAAAGTTTCAGCATCGTTTTCCTCGATGTTTTCTGAAACGTTTCCATGTCTCGCCGCGAATTTCCAGCGCTTAGATTTTGTTTAATCGCGGTGGAAAGGCCGTAAGTAATTTGGATAGGAGAATATGAGTTATCGGGAAGGAGGCTCATTGAGATTAATAGGAGCCGGAAAAACCAATAAAAATCTCCAATAAATTTTAATTTCTTTATCCGGGCTTACTTTCCCGACGATTTTTCTTTGTTACGTTCGCGTATAAATCGTCATTTTTCCGCCGGAAAATTTGTTACGGCTTTCCCTTAAGCCGCTTCTAGCTCTGTCCCAGAGGAAGAAAACTGGAAAATTTCGCGAGGTTTTTGGAGAATGTTGAATTGTCTTGAAGTTTTGTTTGAGAGTTTTTGCGAAATTTTAGCTGGTTTGCTAAATATTAGACTACAAACTGAAAGATTCTCAAAAAGGTAAATTGTGCAATTTTTGCCGTTTTCTACTGAAATTTAAAAAAATTGGCGAAATATTTTGCAAGCATTTTGTAGATTACGAAATTATCTGCAAGTTTTGGTTGAAAATTTTTGCGAAATTCCAATTAGTTCACTAAATATTATTCAACAAACTCAACCAAGTTGCCAGCTATATTTCGAGTTTCGCAATATCAAATTTCGCGAGTTTCAGGCAAAAAAATCGCAAAATATTTTGCAAACATTTTAAAGATTATAAAATTATCTTCAAATTTTGTTTGAAAATTTTCGCGAAATTCCAGTTAATTAACTGATTATCAAGCGACAAACGTTTACAGTTTTGAATATTATTCGACAAACTCGACAAATTTTCAAGCAAAAAATTTCGGTTTTTAGCTAAAATTACGGAAAATTTGCGAAATATTTTGCAAGCATTTTGTAGATTATGAAATTATCTGCAAGTTTTGTTTGAAATTTTTTGCGAAATTCCAATCAGTTTACTAAATATCATTCGACAAAACTCGACCAACTTACAAGCTATATTTCTGGTTCCGCAATATCTAATTTAGCGAGTTTCTGGCATAAAATTCGCAAAATATTTTGCAAATATCTTAACGATTATGAAATTATCTTTAAATTTTGTTTACAAATTTTCGCGAAATTCCAGTTAATTAACTAAATATCAAGCGACAAACGTTTACAGTTTTGAATATTATTCGACAAACTCGATAAACTTTCAAGCAACAAATTCCGGTTTTCAGCTGAAATTAAAGCAAATTTGGGAAATATTTTGCAAGCGTTTTGTAGACTATAAAACTATCTGCAAGTTTTGTTTGAAAATTTTTGCGAAATTCCAATTAGTTTACTAAATATTACTCGACAAACTCAACCGACTTGCAAGCTATATTTCGGGTTTCGCAATATCAAATATCGCGACTTTCAGGCATAACATTCGCAAAATATTTTGCAAACAGCTTAAAGATTATAAAATTATCTTCAAATCTTGTTTCAAAATTTTCGCGTAATTCCAGTTAGTTAACTAAATATCAAGCTACAAACGTTTCCAGTCTTGAATATTATTTGACAAACTTGACAAATTATCAAGCAACAAATTTCGGTTTTCAGCTGAAATTGAAGGAAATTAGCATAATATTCTGCAAGCGTTTTGCAGATTATGAAATTATCTGCAAGTTTTGTTTGAAAATTTTTGAGAAATTCCAATTAATTTACTAATTATAATTCGTTGAACTCAATCAAGTTGCAAGTTATATTTCTTGTTTCGCAACATCAAATTTCGCGAGTTTCAGGCATAAAATTCGCAAAATATATTGCAAATATCTTAAAGATTATAAAATTATCTTTAAATTTTGTTTGAAAATTTTCGCGAAATTCCAGTTAGTTAACTAAATATCAAACGACAAACTTATCAAGTCGTAAATAAACTAATAAAACAAATCTGAATGGATTTTGCGGTTTAATACATCACGAGTGCGGCGATAAAACGGCGAGGGGGTGAAGTGACGGCGCGGTTGCGAAAACTCGTGCGAATATAAAAAGCACGAGCAATTTATGGCGATGTTCGTGAAGCTTATTCGAATCAATTTCGATCGCGAATTTGCAAAAAAAATCGCGAACATTTTCGCGGCCGGAACTCGCCGGCGCGTGTTATTAAAAACCTTTTTGCCAATAAAAAAAATGTGCGAAACACGCGATTAAACCTGAGTTTTATAAAGCTTTTTGCGGGCTTGTATTTAGTGAAATTGTTGGAATTTGCAAAAACGTTTTAATTAAAATTTGTAGATTATTTCGTAGTCTGCAGTAAATTTGCGAAATATTTTTGCAAATTTTGTGGAATTCTGCCTGAAATTAGCAAAAAGTTGACGAGGTAGAACGCGTGAAAACTAAATTATTTGTTGAATTTGTCTGTTTAATATTTAGCAAACTCCATGAAATATTGCAAAAATTTTCAAACAAAACTTGCAGATAATTTAATAATCTACAAGAATCCTGCGAAATATTCTGGCAATTTTCTTCAGTTTCAGCTGAAATCGGCTTGAATTGGCTAAGCCGAAACGCTCCAGAACTAATTTGTCTATTTGAGCAATTGTTGAGTTTATCTGTCTAATATTTAGCAAACTAGTTAAGATTTTGCAAAAATTTTCAAACAAAAGTTGCAGATAATTTCGTAATCTATCAGAAACTTACGAAATATTTTGCGAATTTTGTTCAATTCTCCCTGAAATTATAAAAAAGTTAATGACGTAGAACGTGTGAAAACTAAATTGTTTATTGAAATTGTCTGTCTAATATTTGGCAAACTACCTGAAATATCGAGAAAATTTTCAAACAAACCTTGCAGATAATTTAATAGTCTACAAAAGATCTGCGAAATATTTTGGCAATTTTTTCAGTTTCAGCAGAAATTGGCTTGAATTGACGAGCCGAAACGCTTCGAAATTAAGTTGTCTATTTGTTGAATTTGTCTGTATAATATTTAGCAAACTAGCTAAAATTTCGCAAAAAAAATCAAACAAAAGTTGCAGATAATTTCGTAATCTATCAGAAACTTGTGAAATATTTTGCAAATTTTGTTCAGTTCTGTCTAAAATTAGCAAAAATTTGACGAGGTAGAATGCTTGAAAACTATATTTTCTGTTGCATTTGTCTGTCTAATAATTAGCAAATTACTTCAAATATCGCGAAAAATTTCAAACAAAACTTGTAGATAATTTAATACTCTGCAAGAAACCTGCGCAATATTTTGGAAATTTTCTTCAGTTTCAGCAGAAATTGGATTAAATTGGCTAAGCCGAAACGCTCCAGAACTAATTGGTATATTTGAGCATTTTTTGAGTTTGTCTATCTAATATTTCGCAAACTAGCTAAGATTTCGGAAAAATCTTTAAACAAAAGTTGCATATAATTTCGTAATATATCAGAAACTGCGAAATATTTTGCAAATTTTGTTGAATTCTGCCTGAAATTTGCAAAAAGTTGACGAGGTAGAACGCGTCAAAACTAAATTGTTTATAGCATTTTTCTGTCTAATATTTAGCAAACTACCTGAAATATCGAGAAAATTCTTAAACAAAACTTGTAGATAATTTAATAGTCTGCAAAAAAACTGCGAAACATTTTGGCAATTTTCAGCAGAAATTGGCTTGAATTTGCAAAGCCGAAACGCTCCAGAACTAATTTGTCTATTTGGGCATTTCTTGAGTTTGTCTGTCTAATATTTAGCAAACTAGTTAAGATTTCGCAAAAAAATTGAAACAAAATTTGCAGATAATTTTGTAATTTATCAGAAATTCGCGAAATATTTTGCACATTTTGTTGAATTCTGCCTGAAATTAGCAAACAGCTGACGAAGTAGAACGCGTGAAAAGTAAATTGTTTGTTGCATTTGTCTGTCTTATATTTAGCAAACTATGTGAAATATCGCGAAAATTTTCAAACAAAACTTGTAGATAATTTAATAGTCTGCAAGAAACTTGCGAAATAATTTGGCAATTCCTTTCAGTTTCAGTAGAAATTGGCTTGAATTGGCAAAGCCGAAATGTTCCAGAACTAATTTGTCTATTTGAGCATTTGTTGAGTTTGTCTATCTAATATTTAGCAAACTGGCTAAGATTTTGGAAAACTCTTCAAACAAAACTTGCAAATAATCTCGTAATCTATCAAAAACTTGTGAAATATTTTGCAAATTTTGTTGAATTCTGCTTGAAAATAGCAAAAAGTTGACTAGGTAGAACGTCTAATATTTAGCAAACTAGCTAAGATTTTGCAAAAATTTTCGAACAAAAGTTGCAGATAATTTTGTAGTTGATCAGAACCTTGCGAAATATTTTGCAAATTTTGTTGAATCCTGCCTGAAATTATCAAAAAGTTGACGAGGTAGGACGCGCGAAAACTAATTTGTCTGTCTAATATTTAGCAAACTACCTGAAACATCGCGAAAATTCTCAAATAATACTTGTAGATAATTTAATAATCTTCAAGAAACCTGCGAAATATTTTGCAAATTTTCTTCAGTTTCAGCTGAAATTGGCTTTAATTGACAAGCCGAAACGCTCTGAAACTAATTTGTATATTTGAGCATTTGTTGAGTTTGTCTGTCTAATATTTAGAAAACTAGCTAAGAACGGTTTGCGCGAAAGCTTTGATATTTGCAGGATTTGTAGTGCAATCCCTGCCGGTCCCGATAAGGTGAAACGCGTTTTCATAGCGCTTGCACAAACAAAATGGCGTCTGAATGAGTTGACAAATCTTCTACGTTTGGGTTTCTTCGAACCGCAATATCTTTAGAACGGCTCGCAGGAAACTTTCAAATTCCATAGGATTTATAGACTAATCCTGCTGAAACAAATGATGTATCAAGCGTCTTCGTAACTGTTACAGAAACAGAATGAGAACAAAAACCGGATCTTCAGCAGTCTCTGTTTGGTTCACTTAAAGCTTGTTAATTTGCGAACGGTCTGCGCTAAAGCTTTGAAATTTGCAGTATTTGTAGCGCAGTTCCTGCCGGTTCCGATAAGGTATCACACGTTTTCGTAGCGTTTGCACAAACAAAATAGCGTCTGAATTACGTAATGTCCTCGAAGTTGCGAATCTTCTTAGTTCGGATTTTTTAAACAGCGATAACTTTTGAACCGATCGCAGGAAATCTTCGAAATTTAAAAACGTATAGGCTATATATATTATATAGACTATATAATTTATAGACTTCCTGCTAAAACAAATGATGTATCAAGCGTCTTCGTAACTGTTACAGAATGAGAACTGAAACCGGATATTCAGCAGTAGGTGCTTGGTTCAATTAAAGCTTAACAAGACCGTTCGCAGAAACTTGCGAAATGTTTTGCAAATTTTGTTGCATTCTGCCTGAAATTAACAAAAAGTTGACGACGTAGTACGCGTGAAAACTAAATTATTTGTTGAGTTTGTCTGTCTTATATTTTGCAAACTACCTGAAATATCGCGAAAATTTTCAAACAAAACTTGTAGATAATTTAATAGTCGACAAGAAACCTGCGAAATATTTTGACAATTTTCTTCAGTTTCGGCAGAAACTGGCTTGAATTGGCAAGGCGAAACGCTCCGAAACTAATTCGTCTATTTGGGCATTTGTTGAGTTTATCTGTCCAATATTTAGCAAACTAGATAAGAATTCGCAAAATTTTTCAAACAAAAGTTGCAGATAATATCGTAATATATCAGAAACTTGCGAAATATTCTGCGAATTTTGTTGAATTCTACCTGAAATTATCAAAAAGTTAATGATGTAGAACGTGTGAAAACTAAATTGTTTATTGAAATTGTCTGTCTAATATTTGGCAAACTACCTGAAATATCGAAAAAAAATTCAAACAACAATTGCGGATAATTTAATATTCTACCAGAAACCTGCGGAATATATTGGCAATTTTCTTCAATTTCAGCTGAAATTGGCTTGAATTGGTAACCCGAAATGCTCCGAAACTAATTTGTCTATTTGAGCGTTAGTTGAGTTTGTCTGTCTAATATATAGCAAACTAGCTGAGAGTTCGCAAAAAAATTCAAATAAAAAACCTGCGCAATATTTTGGAAATTTTCTTCAGTTTCAGCAGAAATTGGCTTAAATTGGCTAAGCCGAAACGCTCCAGAACTAATTGGTATATTTGAGCATTTTTTGAGTTTGTCTATCTAATATTTCGCAAACTAGCTAAGATTTCGGAAAAATCTTTAAACAAAAGTTGCATATAATTTCGTAATATATCAGAAACTGCGAAATATTTTGCAAATTTTGTTGAATTCTTCCAGAAATTATCAAAAATTTTACGAGGTAGAACGCGTCAAGACAAAATTGTATGTTGAGTGTATTTGTCTAATATTTAGCAAACTACCTGAAATATCGCGAAAATTCTCAAACAAACCTTGTAGATAATTTAATAATCTGCAAGAAACCTGCGAAATATTTTGGCAATTTTCCGCAGTTTCTACTGAAATTTACTTGAATTGGCGAGTCGAAGCGCCCCGAAACTAATTTGTCTATTTGGGAATTTGTTGAGTTCGTCTGTCTAATATTTAGCAAACTACTTAAGATTTGGAAAAAAAATTTCAAATAAAAGTTGCAGATAATTTCATAATTTATCAGAAATTCGCGAAATATTTTTCAAATTTTGTTGAATTCTGCCTGAAATTAGCAAAAAGTTGACGAGGTAGAACGCGTGAAAACTAAATTGTCTGTTGAATTTGTCTGTCTAATATTTAGCAAACTACGTGAAATATCGCGAAAATTTTCAAACAAAACTTGTAGATAATTTAATAGTTTGCAAGAAACCTTTAAAAATAAATTTAAATTTAGAAAGAAATATTTTGACAATTTTCTTTAGTTTCAGCAAAAATTGGTCTGAATTGGCTAAGCCCAAACCCTCCAGAACTAATTTGTCTATTTGACCATTTCTTGAGTTTGTCTATCTAATATTTAGCAAACTAGTTAAGATTTCGCAAAAATTTTCAAGCAAAAGTTGCAGTTTTCAATCAATTTTCCGCAGTTTCAGCTGAAATTGGTTTGAATTGGCAAGCCGAGTCGCCCCGAAACTAATTCGTCTATTTGAGCATTTGTTGAGTTTGTCTGTCTAATATTTAGCAAACTAGTTGAGCTGTCGCCAAAATTTTCAAATAAAAGTTGCGGATAATTTAGTAATCTATCAGAAGCTGCGAAATATTTTGCAAATTTTATTCAATTCTGCCTGAAATTAGCAAAAAGTTGAAGAGGTAAAGCGCGTGACAACTAAATTGTTTATTGAATTCAGTCTGTCTAATATTCAGCAAACTACCTGAAATATCGAGAAAATTTTCAAACAAAACTTGTAGATAATTTAATAGTCTGCAAGAAAGCTGCGAAATATTTTGGCAATTTTCCGCAGTTTCTGCTGAAATTTGCTTGAATTGGCGAGTCAAAGCGCCCCGAAACTAATTTGTCTATTTGGGAATTTTTTGAGATCGTCTGCTAATATTTAGCCAACTATTTAAGATTTCGCAAAAGTTTCAAACCAAAGTTGCGGATAATTTCGTAATCTATCAGAAGCTTGTGAAATATTTTGCAAATTTTGTTCAATTCTGCGTGAAACTAGCAAAAAGTTGATGAGGTAGAACGCGTAAAAACTAAAATGTTTGTTGAATTTGTCGGTCTAATATTTAGCAAACTACCCGAAATATCGCTAAAATTCTCAAATAAAACTTGTAGATAATTTAAGAGTCTGCAAGAAGCCTGGGAAATATTTTGGCAATTTTCTTCAGTTTCATCTGAAATTGGTTCTAATTGACTAAGCCGAAACGCTGCAGAACTAATTTGTCTATTTGACAATTTGTTGAGTTTGTCTGTCTAATATTTAGCAAACTAGCTAAGATTTCGGAAAGATCTTCAAACAAAAGTTGCATATAATTTCCTCATCTATCAGAAATTTAAGAAATATATTGCAAATCTTGTTGAATTCTTTCTGAAATTAGCAAAAATTTGACGAGGTAGAACGCGTCAAAACTAATTTTTTTGTTGAATATTTCTGTCTAATATTTAGCTGAAATATCGCGAAAAATTTCAAACAAAACTTGTAGATAATTTAATAGTCTGAAAAAATTTGTTGATTTCAAACAAAAGTTATAGATAATTTCGTAATCTATCAGAAACTTGCTAAATATTTTGCAAATATTGTTTAATTCTGCCTAAAATTAGCAAAAAGTTGACGAGGTGGAACGCGTGAAAACTAAATTGTTTGTTGCATTTGTCTGTCTTGCAGACTATTAAATTATATTTAGTCTTATATTTAGCAAACTACGTAAAATATCGCGAAAATTATCAAACAAAAGTTGCAGATAATTTTGTAGTAGTAGGGAAAGATAGTTTGTTCTAGGCCACTCCTCCTCCTACGACCTTGACCCTGACCTTTGAGCTTTACCTTTGACCCTGACCCTGGTCTTCATATGACCCTGGCCTTTGACCCTGACCTGACCTCTGAGTCTGACCTTGATCTTGATCTGACCCTGACCTCTGCTCTTGACCCACACTTTTGGATCTGCCCATGCGTGAGATTTGAAGATGTACAACTGCTAACGGATTTTTTTACTCATCACCTACATGCAGCGTTGGACTAATAAATTTTGTCAGTCTAATTAATTAGAAATTGTAGAAAGAAATTGATTAGACCGCGCTTCATAATTTATTATTTCCCCGCTCGCGCACCGCTGATAAGATAACCGGGAGTTGTTATGAGTGCCAAACATACGGCTACGTATAGCCGACTACCGATAAATCAAAATCTTCACATGTTTATTGAATTAAACAATCTCAAGAAATTGATTAGACTGCGTTTCATAATTTATTATTTCTACGCTCGCGCACCGCTGAAAAGATAATAGGGGGTTGTTATCAGCACTAGACGTCCGGTCGCGCCTAGCCGGCTAGCAGTAAATCAAAATCTTAATATGTGTATTAAAATAAACGCACAACACACAATTAGACTAGCATAATTTATTAGTCATACGGTGCATGTAGCTGATAAGCCTACAAAAACCGGTAGCATTTGTACATCTTCAAATCTCACGCATGCGCGGATCCAAAAGTGTGGGTCAGGGTCAGATCAAGATCAAGGTCAGGGACAAAGGTCAAGGTCAAGGTCGTAGTAGGAGTGTCCTAGAACGAACTATATTTCCCTACTTGTAGTCGATCAGAAACTTGCGAAATATTTTACAAATTTTGTTGAATTCTGCCTGAAATTAGCAAAAAGTTGAAGAGAAAGGACGCGTGAAAACTAAATTGTTTGTAGAATTTGTCTGTCTAATATTTAGCAAACTACCTAAAATATCGCGAAAATTTTCAAACAAAACTTGTAATAATTTAATAATCTACAAGAAACCTGCGAAATATTTTTCCAATTTTCTTTATTTTCAGCAGAAATTGGCTTGAATTGGCTAAGCCGAAAAGCTCCAGAACTAATATGTCTATTTAAGCATTTGTTGAGTTTGTCTGTCTAATATTTAGCAAACTTGCTAAGATTTCGCAAAAAAATTCAAACAAAAGTTGCAGGTTATTTCGTAATCTATTGGAAACTTGGGAAATATTTTGCAAATATTGTTCAATTCTGCCTGAAATTAGCAAAAAGTTGACGAGGTAGAACGCGTGAAAACTAAAATGTTTGTTGGATTTAGCTGTCTTATATTTAGCAAATTATCTGAAGTATTGCAAAAATGTTCGAACAAAACTTGTAGGTAATTTAATAGTCTACAAGAAAGCTGCACAATATTTTGGCAATTTGCGTAACTTTCAGCAGAAATTGGCTTGAAATGGAGAGCCGAAACGCTCCGAAATTAATTTGTCTATTTGAGCATTTGTTGAGTTTGTTTGCCTAATATTTAGCAAACCAGCTGAGATTTCACAAACATTTTCAAACAAAAGTTGCAGATAATTTCGTAATCCATGAGAAACTTGCAAAATAATTTGGGAATTTTACTGAATTCTGCCTGAAATTAGCAAAAAAATGACGACGTATATAGAGCGCGTGACTACTAAATTGTTTATTAAATATTTCTGTCTTATATTTAGCAAACTACCTGAAATATCGCGAAAATATATTTCAAAAATATCTTGTAGATAATTTAATGGCCTACAAGAAACCTGTGAAATATTTTGGCAATTCGCTTCAGTTTCGGCAGAAATTGGCTTGAATTGGCAGGCCGAAATGCTCCGAAACTAATTTGTCTATTTGAGCATTTGTTGAGTTTGTTTGTCTAATATTTAGCAAACTAGTTGAGATTTCGCAAAAATTTTCAAACAAGATTTGCAGATAATTTCGTAATCTATTAGAAACTTGCAAAATATTTTGCAAAATTTGTTCAATTCTGCCTGAAAATAGCAAGCAGTTCAAAAGGTAGAACGCGTGAAAACTAAATTATTTGTGGAGTTTGTCTGTATAATATTTAGCAAACTACCTGAAATATCGCGAAAATTTTCAAGCAAAACTTGTAGATAATTTAATAATCTACAAGAAGCCTGCGAACTATTTTTGCAATTTTCTTCAGCTTCAGCTGAAATGGGCTTGAATTGGCAAGCCGAAACGCTCCGAAACTAATTTGTCTATTTGAGCTTTTGTTCAGTTTGTCTGTCTAATATTTAGCAAACTAGATAAGATTTCGCAAAATTTGTCAAACAAAAGTTGCAGATAATTTCTTAACCTATCAAAAACTTGTGAAATATTTTGCAAATTGTGTTTCTTAATGCCTGAAATTAGCAAAAAGTTGAGGAGGAAGAAAGCGTGAAAACTAAATTGTTTGTTGAAATTTGTTGTCTAATATTTCACAAACTATTTGAAATATCGCGTATATTTCTACACAAAACTTGAAAGGAATCTATCTAGACACCCTCAAGATTAAGACTCTCCGGATAAATTACCTCAATCAAAGGTAATTAGCTAATTAATCTCGACTAATTCGCAGACTGACTGCTGGTGTTAGTTTCGCTGCCTATTTGATTAAGCATCAGCGTGCCAATATCCGTTAATTAGCTTGTGCCATTAGTGGAATGAATGCATTAGCCTAGATAATATAGATGGATCTATTCAATAAGTTCTAGCGAGTGCACTAGTTAACTAGACATGTAGACACCTATTTCTTATAGGTGAAAGTGACTTTAAAGATGTTGTCTAGTCTAGTTAGACTAGTCTGGAACAAGTAGTTTAGGAGGTATTAAGCTAGAAAGATGTTGCGTCTTTTCATTAAGTTGTAGCTAGTGCGTTAGTTAACTAAACGTGTAGACTAATATTTGTTAAGGTAAAAGTGACTCTACAGATGTTGTCTAGTCTAGTTAGATTAGTCTGGATCAAGTAGTTTGAGACGTATTAAGCTAGAAAGCTCTAGCATCTTTTCATTAAGTTGTAGCTAGTGCGCTAGTTAACTAAACATATAAATTAATATTTGATAAGGTAAGGTGACTCTACAGATGTTGTCTAGTCTAGTTAGACTAGTTTGGAACAAATAGCTTGAGAGGTATTAGGCTAGAAAGCTGTATCATCTTTTCAACAAGTTCTGACGAGCGCGCTAGTTAATTAGACGTGTAGACTACTGTTTTTTAAGGTTAAAGTGACTCTAGAGATGTTATCTAGTCTAGTTAGACTAGCCTGGAACAAGTGGTTTGGGAGGTATTAAGCTAGAAAGCTGCAGTATCTTTTCATTAATTTCTAGCTAGTGCGCTAGGTAACTAAATGTGTAGGCTAATATTTGTTAAGGTAAAAGTGACTCTAGAGATGTTGTCTAGTCTAGTTAGACTAGTCTACAACAAGTAGTATGGGAGGTATTAAGATAGAAAGTTGCGACTTGTTTTTTTTTTTGTTTTGTATGTTAGTTTTTAGTATGAGTGAGTTTTGTCGTTAGTTTTTACGGTGAAATTAAAGGATTTTTGCAAAAAAAATCGCAAGTTTTTTGTAGAGTATAAAATTATCTGCAAGTTTTGTTTGAATTTTTTTTCGCGATTGCTGCTAGTTTACTAAATATTGGACAGACAAACTCAATAAATTTTACAGTTTAAAGTTTTCACCTAGTTAAGTTTTCGTTTAATTTTAGCTGAAACTGAAATAAAGTGCCAAAATATTTTTCACGTTTCTTGTAGACTATTAAATTATCTACAAGTTTTGTTTGAAAATTTTCGCGATATTTCAGGTAGTTTGCTAAATATTAGACAGACAAATTCAACAAACTATTTAGTTTTCACGCGTTCTACCCCCTCAACTTTTTGCAAATTTCAAGCAGAATTCAAAAAATTACGCAGGAATTTGCGAAAACTTTTCAACATCATCTCAACGTAAATTTCCTGCTGAATCCAAAAATGTTACTGTTATCACTGTGCCGCTTACGGTTTTCAAACTATTGAGACTCAAATATTCGCTGGTTTACAAGATTAGTAAATTTACAAGATAGTTTCTTAAATTTCCTTGTGGCAGGAATTTTCCAGCAGGAATTTGCGAAAACTTTTCAATGTCATCTGAACGTAAGTTTCCTATTGAACCTAAAAACGTTATTGTTATCACTGTGCCGCTTCCCGTTTGCAAACTATTGAGGCTCAAAGACAAGCTCGCAAATTTTCAAGATAGTTTCTCAAATTTTCTTGTGGCATGAATTTCGAAGCAGGAATTTGCGAATTTTTGCAATGTCGTTTCAAGGCAAATTTCCTGCTGAATCCAAAAACGTTATTGTTATCATTGTGCCTCTTCCGGTTTTCAAACTATTGAGGATCAAAGGCAAGCTCGCAAATTTCAAGATAATTTCTCAAATTTTCTTGTAGTGCGAATTTTCCAGCAGGAATTTGCCAGAACTTTTCAATGTCATCTTAACGTAATGTTCCTGCTGAATCCAAAAACGTTATTGTTATCACTGCGTCGCTTCCGGTTTTCAAACTGTTGAGGTTCAAAGACAAGCTCGCAAATTTTCAAGATAATTTCTCAAATTTTCTTGTGTTGTGAATATTCCAGCAGCAATTTGCGAAATATGTCAATGTCATCTCAACGTATATTTCCTGCTGAACCCAAAAACGTTATTGTTATCACTGTGCCGCTTCCGGTTTGCAAACTATTGAGGCTCAAAGACAAGCTGGCAAATTTTCAAGATAGTTTCTAAAATTTACTTGTGGCAAAACTTTTCAATGTCATCTCAACGTAAATTTCCTGCTGAATCCAAAATCGTTATTGTTATCACTGTTAAATTACGAAATTATCTGCAACTTTTGTTTGAAAATGTTTACGAAATCTTAGCTAGTTTGCTAAGTATTAGACAGACAAACACAACAAATGCTCAAATAGACAAATTGGTTTTGGAGCGTTTGGGCTTGCCAATTCAAACCAATTTCAGCTGAAACTGAAGAAAATTCCCAAAATATTTTGCATGTTTCTTGTAGACTACGAAATTATCTACAAGTTTTGTTTCAAAATTTTAGTAATGTTTTAGGTAGTTTGCTAAATATTAGACAGACAAATTCAACAAACAATTTAGTTTTCACGTGTTCTACCTTGTCAACTTTTTGCTAATTTAAGCCAGAATTGAACAAAATTTGCAAAATACTTCGCAAGTTTCTCATAGATTATGAAATTATCTGCAACTTTTGATTGAAAATTTTTGGCGAAATCTTAGTAAGTTTGCTAAATATTAGACAGACAAACTCAACAAATGTTCAAATAGACAAATTGGTTTCGGAGCGTTTCGGCTTGCCAATTCAAGCCAATTTTAGCTGAAACTGAGGAAAATTGCCAAAATATTTCTCAGGTTTCTTGTAGACTATTACATTATCTACAAGATTTGTTTAAAAAATTTCGCGATATTTCAGGTAGTTTGCTAAATATTAGACAGACAATTTAGTTTTCACACGTTCTACCACGTCAACTTTTTGCTAATTTCAGGCAGAATTAAACAAACTTTGCGGAATATTTCGCGAATTTCTGAGAGATTACGAAATTATCTGCAACGAAATCTTAGCTAGTTTGCTAAATATTAGACAGACAAACCTCAAAAAATGCGCAAATAGACAAATTGGTTTCGGAGCGTTCCGCGTTGCCAAAACAATTGCGTAATATTTCGCAAGTTTCTTGTAGATTATGAAATTATCTGCAAGTTTTGTTTGAAAACTTTTACGAAATTCCAGCTGGTTTGCGAAAAAAATTAGACAGAAAGTCTGAACAAATTTTCAAACAAACATTTTGTTTACACGAGTTACACTTTACCAATTTTCGTCAATTTCAGCTGAAACTAAACAAAATTTGCAAAATATTTTGCAAGCTGCTTATAGATTACGAAATTTTCTGCAAGTTTTGTTTGAAAAATTTTGCGAAATTTTGTGTAGTTTGCTAAATATTAAGTCGGAAAAGTCAAGAAGCTTCTGTATGTTGTGTATTCTGTACCTTCTTAGTTTTTGTATATTTAAGCTGAAACTGAAATAAACTTGCAAAATCTGTTGCAGTTATCTAGTAAACAATGATATTATCTGAAAATTCTGTTTTAAGCTTTCCGCGAAATTCCTACCAGTTTACTAAATATTAACCGAATAAACTCTCAAAACAAACGCTTTTGGTTTCCAATTGCAACACAGACTTTGTCATTGTCATTCATTCGCCAATTCTAACAAAACTCGCAAAATCTCTCGCAAATATCTCGTAGAATACAAAATTATCTGCAACTTTCATTCCCGTAATTTGTTCGAATTTCCGTCCAGTTTACTAAATATCAGCCGGACAAGCTCCACCTAATCCACAAAGCCTCGCTCGAAACCAGATCTAATAAAACCGATCTCATGTAGGTTCCAGTTAAAACACTTCAAAGCGAATTCACCTCACTGAACCCCCACAATCTATCCCGAACCCCAATCCTTGACATCATTTCAAACCCTGATTACTGATCTGCACATATTATTAGATTCCCTTTCATCTAAACCACATAAAGTGAACAAGAATTGGTTAATAGTCTATAAGTCTATTGTCTGTCTAGTCTCGTCTGTCTAGTCTTGTCTGTCTAGTCTTGTCTGTCTAGTCTTGTCTGTCTAGTCTTGTCTGTCTAGTCTTGTCTGTCTAGTCTTGTCTGTCTAGTCTTGTCTGTCTAGTCTTGTCTGTCTAGTCTTGTCTGTCTAGTCTTGTCTGTCTAGTCTTGTCTGTCTAGTCTGTCTAGTCTTGTCTGTCTAGTCTTGTCTGTCTAGTCTTGTCTGTCTAGTCTTGTCTGTCTAGTCTTGTCTGTCTAGTCTTGTCTGTCTAGTCTTGTCTGTCTAGTCTTGTCTGTCTAGTCTTGTCTGTCTAGTCTTGTCTGTCTAGTCTTGTCTGTCTAGTCTTGTTTCTCTAGTCTTGTCTGTCTAGTCTTGTCTGTCTAGTCTTGTCTGTCTAGTCTTGTCTGTCTAGTCTTGCCTGTCTAGTCTTGTCTGTCTAGTCTTGTCTGTCTAGTCTTGTCTGTCTAGTCTTGTCTGTCTAGTCTTGTCTGTCTAGTCTTGTCTGTCTAGTCTTGTCTGTCTCGTCTTGTCTGTCTAGTCTTGTCTGTCTAGTCTTGTCTGTCTAGTCTTGTCTGTCTAGTCTTGTCTGTCTAGTCTTGTCTGTCTAGTCTTGTCTGTCTAGTCTTGTCTGTCTAGTCTTGTCTGTCTAGTCTTGTCTGTCTAGTCTTGTCTGTCTAGTCTTGTCTGTCTAGTCTTGTCTGTCTAGTCTTGTCTGTCTAGTCTTGTCTGTCTAGTCTTGTCTGTCTAGTCTTGTCTGTCTAGTCTTGTCTGTCTAGTCTTGTCTGTCTAGTCTTGTCTGTCTAGTCTTGTCTGTCTAGTCTTGTCTGTCTAGTCTTGTCTGTCTAGTCTTGTCTGTCTAGTCTTGTCTGTCTAGTCTTGTCTGTCTAGTCTTGTCTGTCTAGTCTTGTCTGTCTAGTCTTGTCTGTCTAGTCTTGTCTGTCTAGTCTTGTCTGTCTAGTCTTGTCTGTCTAGTCTTGTCTGTCTAGTCTTGTCTGTCTAGTCTTGTCTGTCTAGTCTTGTCTGTCTAGTCTTGTCTGTCTAGTCTTGTCTGTCTAGTCTTGTCTGTCTAGTCTTGTCTGTCTAGTCTTGTCTGTCTAGTCTTGTCTGTCTAGTCTTGTCTGTCTAGTCTTGTCTGTCTAGTCTTGTCTGTCTAGTCTTGTCTGTCTAGTCTTGTCTGTCTAGTCTTGTCTGTCTAGTCTTGTCTGTCTAGTCTTGTCTGTCTAGTCTTGTCTGTCTAGTCTTGTCTGTCTAGTCTTGTCTGTCTAGTCTTGTCTGTCTAGTCTTGTCTGTCTAGTCTTGTCTGTCTAGTCTTGTCTGTCTAGTCTTGTCTGTCTAGTCTTGTCTGTCTAGTCTTGTCTGTCTAGTCTTGTCTGTCTAGTCTTGTCTGTCTAGTCTTGTCTGTCTAGTCTTGTCTGTCTAGTCTTGTCTGTCTAGTCTTGTCTGTCTAGTCTTGTCTGTCTAGTCTTGTCTGTCTAGTCTTGTCTGTCTAGTCTTGTCTGTCTAGTCTTGTCTGTCTAGTCTTGTCTGTCTAGTCTTGTCTGTCTAGTCT
This sequence comes from Phosphuga atrata, assembly GCA_944588485.1. Classification (NCBI taxonomy): domain Eukaryota; kingdom Metazoa; phylum Arthropoda; class Insecta; order Coleoptera; family Silphidae; genus Phosphuga; species Phosphuga atrata. The sequence continues at coordinate 14,792,631 of OX155908.1, read as the reverse complement.
TGTCTGTCTAGTCTTGTCTGTCTAGTCTTGTCTGTCTAGTCTTGTCTGTCTAGTCTTGTCTGTCTAGTCTTGTCTGTCTAGTCTTGTCTGTCTAGTCTTGTCTGTCTAGTCTTGTCTGTCTAGTCTTGTCTGTCTAGTCTTGTCTGTCTAGTCTTGTCTGTCTAGTCTTGTCTGTCTAGTCTTGTCTGTCTAGTCTTGTCTGTCTAGTCTTGTCTGTCTAGTCTTGTCTGTCTAGTCTTGTCTGTCTAGTCTTGTCTGTCTAGTCTTGTCTGTCTAGTCTTGTCTGTCTAGTCTTGTCTGTCTAGTCTTGTCTGTCTAGTCTTGTCTGTCTAGTCTTGTCTGTCTAGTCTTGTCTGTCTGTCTTGTCTGTCTAGTCTTGTCTGTCTAGTCTTGTCTGTCTAGTCTTGTCTGTCTAGTCTTGTCTGTCTAGTCTTGTCTGTCTAGTCTTGTCTGTCTAGTCTTGTCTGTCTAGTCTTGTCTGTCTAGTCTTGTCTGTCTAGTCTTGTCTGTCTAGTCTTGTCTGTCTAGTCTGTCTAGTCTTGTCTGTCTAGTCTTGTCTGTCTAGTCTTGTCTGTCTAGTCTTGTCTGTCTAGTCTTGTCTCTCTAGTCTTGTCTGTCTAGTCTTGTCTGTCTAGTCTTGTCTGTCTAGTCTTGTCTGTCTAGTCTTGCCTGTCTAGTCTTGTCTTGTCTAGTCTTGTCTGTCTAGTCCCTTGTCTGTCTAGTCTTGTCTGTCTAGTCTTGTCTGTCTAGTCTTGTCTGTCTAGTCTTGTCTGTCTCGTCTTGTCTTGTCTGTCTTAGTCTTGTCTGTCTAGTCTTGTCTGTCTAGTCTTGTCTGTCTAGTCTTGTCTGTCTAGTCTTGTCTGTCTAGTCTTGTCTGTCTAGTCTTGTCTGTCTAGTCTTGTCTGTCTAGTCTTGTCTGTCTAGTCTTGTCTGTCTAGTCTTGCCTGTCTAGTCTTGTCTGTCTAGTCTTGTCTGTCTAGTCTTGTCTGTCTAGGTCTTGTCTGGTCTTGTCTGTCTAGTCTTGTCTGTCTAGTCTTGTCTGGTCTAGTCTTGTCTGTCTAGTCTTGTCTGTCTAGTCTTGTCTGTCTAGTCTTGCCTGTCTAGTCTTGTCTGTCTAGTCTTGTCTGGTCTAGTCTTGTCTGTCTAGTCTTGTCTGTCTAGTCTTGTCTGTCTAGTCTTGTCTGTCTAGTCCTTGTCTGTCTAGTCTAGTCTTGTCTGTCTAGTCTTGTCTGTCTAGTCTTGTCTGTCTAGTCTTGTCTGTCTAGTCTTGTCTGTCTAGTCTTGTCTGTCTAGTCTTGTCTGTCTAGTCTTGTCTGTCTAGTCTTGTCTGTCTAGTCTTGTCTGTCTAGTCTTGTCTGTCTAGTCTTGTCTGTCTAGTCTTGTCTGTCTAGTCTTGTCTGTCTAGTCTTGTCTGTCTAGTCTTGTCTGTCTAGTCTTGTCTGTCTAGTCTTGTCTGTCTAGTCTTGTCTGTCTAGTCTTGTCTGTCTAGTCTTGTCTGTCTAGTCTTGTCTGTCTAGTCTTGTCTGTCTAGTCTTGTCTGTCTAGTCTTGTCTGTCTAGTCTTGTCTGTCTAGTCTTGTCTGTCTAGTCTTGTCTGTCTAGTCTTGTCTGTCTAGTCTTGTCTGTCTAGTCTTGTCTGTCTAGTCTTGTCTGTCTAGTCTTGTCTGTCTAGTCTTGTCTGTCTAGTCTTGTCTGTCTAGTCTTGTCTGTCTAGTCTTGTCTGTCTAGTCTTGTCTGTCTAGTCTTGTCTGTCTAGTCTTGTCTGTCTAGTCTTGTCTGTCTAGTCTTGTCTGTCTAGTCTTGTCTGTCTAGTCTTGTCTGTCTAGTCTTGTCTGTCTAGTCTTGTCTGTCTAGTCTTGTCTGTCTAGTCTTGTCTGTCTAGTCTTGTCTGTCTAGTCTTGTCTGTCTAGTCTTGTCTGTCTAGTCTTGTCTGTCTAGTCTTGTCTGTCTAGTCTTGTCTGTCTAGTCTTGTCTGTCTAGTCTTGTCTGTCTAGTCTTGTCTGTCTAGTCTTGTCTGTCTAGTCTTGTCTGTCTAGTCTTGTCTGTCTAGTCTTGTCTGTCTAGTCTTGTCTGTCTAGTCTTGTCTGTCTAGTCTTGTCTGTCTAGTCTTGTCTGTCTAGTCTTGTCTGTCTAGTCTTGTCTGTCTAGTCTTGTCTGTCTAGTCTTGTCTGTCTAGTCTTGTCTGTCTAGTCTTGTCTGTCTAGTCTTGTCTGTCTAGTCTTGTCTGTCTAGTCTTGTCTGTCTAGTCTTGTCTGTCTAGTCTTGTCTGTCTAGTCTTGTCTGTCTAGTCTTGTCTGTCTAGTCTTGTCTGTCTAGTCTTGTCTGTCTAGTCTTGTCTGTCTAGTCTTGTCTGTCTAGTCTTGTCTGTCTAGTCTTGTCTGTCTAGTCTTGTCTGTCTAGTCTTGTCTGTCTAGTCTTGTCTGTCTAGTCTTGTCTGTCTAGTCTTGTCTGTCTAGTCTTGTCTGTCTAGTCTTGTCTGTCTAGTCTTGTCTGTCTAGTCTTGTCTGTCTAGTCTTGTCTGTCTAGTCTTGTCTGTCTAGTCTTGTCTGTCTAGTCTTGTCTGTCTAGTCTTGTCTGTCTAGTCTTGTCTGTCTAGTCTTGTCTGTCTAGTCTTGTCTGTCTAGTCTTGTCTGTCTAGTCTTGTCTGTCTAGTCTTGTCTGTCTAGTCTTGTCTGTCTAGTCTTGTCTGTCTAGTCTTGTCTGTCTAGTCTTGTCTGTCTAGTCTTGTCTGTCTAGTCTTGTCTGTCTAGTCTTGTCTGTCTAGTCTTGTCTGTCTAGTCTTGTCTGTCTAGTCTTGTCTGTCTAGTCTTGTCTGTCTAGTCTTGTCTGTCTAGTCTTGTCTGTCTAGTCTTGTCTGTCTAGTCTTGTCTGTCTAGTCTTGTCTGTCTAGTCTTGTCTGTCTAGTCTTGTCTGTCTAGTCTTGTCTGTCTAGTCTTGTCTGTCTAGTCTTGTCTGTCTAGTCTTGTCTGTCTAGTCTTGTCTGTCTAGTCTTGTCTGTCTAGTCTTGTCTGTCTAGTCTTGTCTGTCTAGTCTTGTCTGTCTAGTCTTGTCTGTCTAGTCTTGTCTGTCTAGTCTTGTCTGTCTAGTCTTGTCTGTCTAGTCTTGTCTGTCTAGTCTTGTCTGTCTAGTCTTGTCTGTCTAGTCTTGTCTGTCTAGTCTTGTCTGTCTAGTCTTGTCTGTCTAGTCTTGTCTGTCTAGTCTTGTCTGTCTAGTCTTGTCTGTCTAGTCTTGTCTGTCTAGTCTTGTCTGTCTAGTCTTGTCTGTCTAGTCTTGTCTGTCTAGTCTTGTCTGTCTAGTCTTGTCTGTCTAGTCTTGTCTGTCTAGTCTTGTCTGTCTAGTCTTGTCTGTCTAGTCTTGTCTGTCTAGTCTTGTCTGTCTAGTCTTGTCTGTCTAGTCTTGTCTGTCTAGTCTTGTCTGTCTAGTCTTGTCTGTCTAGTCTTGTCTGTCTAGTCTTGTCTGTCTAGTCTTGTCTGTCTAGTCTTGTCTGTCTAGTCTTGTCTGTCTAGTCTTGTCTGTCTAGTCTTGTCTGTCTAGTCTTGTCTGTCTAGTCTTGTCTGTCTAGTCTTGTCTGTCTAGTCTTGTCTGTCTAGTCTTGTCTGTCTAGTCTTGTCTGTCTAGTCTTGTCTGTCTAGTCTTGTCTGTCTAGTCTTGTCTGTCTAGTCTTGTCTGTCTAGTCTTGTCTGTCTAGTCTTGTCTGTCTAGTCTTGTCTGTCTAGTCTTGTCTGTCTAGTCTTGTCTGTCTAGTCTTGTCTGTCTAGTCTTGTCTGTCTAGTCTTGTCTGTCTAGTCTTGTCTGTCTAGTCTTGTCTGTCTAGTCTTGTCTGTCTAGTCTTGTCTGTCTAGTCTTGTCTGTCTAGTCTTGTCTGTCTAGTCTTGTCTGTCTAGTCTTGTCTGTCTAGTCTTGTCTGTCTAGTCTTGTCTGTCTAGTCTTGTCTGTCTAGTCTTGTCTGTCTAGTCTTGTCTGTCTAGTCTTGTCTGTCTAGTCTTGTCTGTCTAGTCTTGTCTGTCTAGTCTTGTCTGTCTAGTCTTGTCTGTCTAGTCTTGTCTGTCTAGTCTTGTCTGTCTAGTCTTGTCTGTCTAGTCTTGTCTGTCTAGTCTTGTCTGTCTAGTCTTGTCTGTCTAGTCTTGTCTGTCTAGTCTTGTCTGTCTAGTCTTGTCTGTCTAGTCTTGTCTGTCTAGTCTTGTCTGTCTAGTCTTGTCTGTCTAGTCTTGTCTGTCTAGTCTTGTCTGTCTAGTCTTGTCTGTCTAGTCTTGTCTGTCTAGTCTTGTCTGTCTAGTCTTGTCTGTCTAGTCTTGTCTGTCTAGTCTTGTCTGTCTAGTCTTGTCTGTCTAGTCTTGTCTGTCTAGTCTTGTCTGTCTAGTCTTGTCTGTCTAGTCTTGTCTGTCTAGTCTTGTCTGTCTAGTCTTGTCTGTCTAGTCTTGTCTGTCTAGTCTTGTCTGTCTAGTCTTGTCTGTCTAGTCTTGTCTGTCTAGTCTTGTCTGTCTAGTCTTGTCTGTCTAGTCTTGTCTGTCTAGTCTTGTCTGTCTAGTCTTGTCTGTCTGTCTAGTCTTGTCTGTCTAGTCTTGTCTGTCTAGTCTTGTCTGTCTAGTCTTGTCTGTCTAGTCTTGTCTGTCTAGTCTTGTCTGTCTAGTCTTGTCTGTCTAGTCTTGTCTGTCTAGTCTTGTCTGTCTAGTCTTGTCTGTCTAGTCTTGTCTGTCTAGTCTTGTCTGTCTAGTCTTGTCTGTCTAGTCTTGTCTGTCTAGTCTTGTCTGTCTAGTCTTGTCTGTCTAGTCTTGTCTGTCTAGTCTTGTCTGTCTAGTCTTGTCTGTCTAGTCTTGTCTGTCTAGTCTTGTCTGTCTAGTCTTGTCTGTCTAGTCTTGTCTGTCTAGTCTTGTCTGTCTAGTCTTGTCTGTCTAGTCTTGTCTGTCTAGTCTTGTCTGTCTAGTCTTGTCTGTCTAGTCTTGTCTGTCTAGTCTTGTCTGTCTAGTCTTGTCTGTCTAGTCTTGTCTGTCTAGTCTTGTCTGTCTAGTCTTGTCTGTCTAGTCTTGTCTGTCTAGTCTTGTCTGTCTAGTCTTGTCTGTCTAGTCTTGTCTGTCTAGTCTTGTCTGTCTAGTCTTGTCTGTCTAGTCTTGTCTGTCTAGTCTTGTCTGTCTAGTCTTGTCTGTCTAGTCTTGTCTGTCTAGTCTTGTCTGTCTAGTCTTGTCTGTCTAGTCTTGTCTGTCTAGTCTTGTCTGTCTAGTCTTGTCTGTCTAGTCTTGTCTGTCTAGTCTTGTCTGTCTAGTCTTGTCTGTCTAGTCTTGTCTGTCTAGTCTTGTCTGTCTAGTCTTGTCTGTCTAGTCTTGTCTGTCTAGTCTTGTCTGTCTAGTCTTGTCTGTCTAGTCTTGTCTGTCTAGTCTTGTCTGTCTAGTCTTGTCTGTCTAGTCTTGTCTGTCTAGTCTTGTCTGTCTAGTCTTGTCTGTCTAGTCTTGTCTGTCTAGTCTTGTCTGTCTAGTCTTGTCTGTCTATCTTGTCTGTCTAGTCTTGTCTGTCTAGTCTTGTCTGTCTAGTCTTGTCTGTCTAGTCTTGTCTGTCTAGTCTTGTCTGTCTAGTCTTGTCTGTCTAGTCTTGTCTGTCTAGTCTTGTCTGTCTAGTCTTGTCTGTCTAGTCTTGTCTGTCTAGTCTTGTCTGTCTAGTCTTGTCTGTCTAGTCTTGTCTGTCTAGTCTTGTCTGTCTAGTCTTGTCTGTCTAGTCTTGTCTGTCTAGTCTTGTCTGTCTAGTCTTGTCTGTCTAGTCTTGTCTGTCTAGTCTTGTCTGTCTAGTCTTGTCTGTCTAGTCTTGTCTGTCTAGTCTTGTCTGTCTAGTCTTGTCTGTCTAGTCTTGTCTGTCTAGTCTTGTCTGTCTAGTCTTGTCTGTCTAGTCTTGTCTGTCTAGTCTTGTCTGTCCTAGTCTTGTCTGTCTAGTCTTGTCTGTCTAGTCTTGTCTGTCTAGTCTTGTCTGTCTAGTCTTGTCTGTCTAGTCTTGTCTGTCTAGTCTTGTCTGTCTAGTCTTGTCTGTCTAGTCTTGTCTGTCTAGTCTTGTCTGTCTAGTCTTGTCTGTCTAGTCTTGTCTGTCTAGTCTTGTCTGTCTAGTCTTGTCTGTCTAGTCTTGTCTGTCTAGTCTTGTCTGTCTAGTCTTGTCTGTCTAGTCTTGTCTGTCTAGTCTTGTCTGTCTAGTCTTGTCTGTCTAGTCTTGTCTGTCTAGTCTTGTCTGTCTAGTCTTGTCTGTCTAGTCTTGTCTGTCTAGGTCTTGTCTGGTCTAGTCTTGTCTGTCAAGTCTTGTCTGTCTAGTCTTGTCTGTCTAGTCTTGTCTGTCTAGTCTTGTCTGTCTAGTCTTGTCTGTCTAGTCTTGTCTGTCTAGTCTTGTCTGTCTAGTCTTGTCTGTCTAGTCTTGTCTGTCTAGCCTTGTCTGTCTAGCTCTGTCTGTCTAGTCTTGTCTGTCTAGTCTTGTCTGTCTAGTCTTGTCTGTCTAGTCTTGTCTGTCTAGTCTTGTCTGTCTAGTCTTGTCTGTCTAGTCTTGTCTGTCTAGTCTTGTCTGTCTAGTCTTGTCTGTCTAGTCTTGTCTGTCTAGTCTTGTCTGTCTAGTCTTGTCTGTCTAGTCTTGTCTGTCTAGTCTTGTCTGTCTAGTCTTGTCTGTCTAGTCTTGTCTGTCTAGTCTTGTCTGTCTAGTCTTGTCTGTCTAGTCTTGTCTGTCTAGTCTTGTCTGTCTAGTCTTGTCTGTCTAGTCTTGTCTGTCTAGTCTTGTCTGTCTAGTCTTGTCTGTCTAGTCTTGTCTGTCTAGTCTTGTCTGTCTAGTCTTGTCTGTCTAGTCTTGTCTGTCTAGTCTTGTCTGTCTAGTCTTGTCTGTCTAGTCTTGTCTGTCTAGTCTTGTCTGTCTAGTCTTGTCCGTCTAGTCTTGTCTGTCTAGTCTTGTCTGTCTAGTCTTGTCTGTCTAGTCTTCTCTGTCTAGTCTTGTCTGTCTAGTCTTGTCTGTCTAGTCTTGTCTGTCTAGTCTTGTCTGTCTAGTCTTGTCTGTCTAGTCTTGTCTGTCTAGTCTTGTCTGTCTAGTCTTGTCTGTCTAGTCTTGTCTGTCTAGTCTTGTCTGTCTAGTCTTGTCTGTCTAGTCTTGTCTGTCTAGTCTTGTCTGTCTAGTCTTGTCTGTCTAGTCTTGTCTGTCTAGTCTTGTCTGTCTAGTCTTGTCTGTCTAGTCTTGTCTGTCTAGTCTTGTCTGTCTAGTCTTGTCTGTCTAGTCTTGTCTGTCTAGTCTTGTCTGTCTAGTCTTGTCTGTCTAGTCTTGTCTGTCTAGTCTTGTCTGTCTAGTCTTGTCTGTCTAGTCTTGTCTGTCTAGTCTTGTCTGTCTAGTCTTGTCTGTCTAGTCTTGTCTGTCTAGTCTTGTCTGTCTAGTCTTGTCTGTCTAGTCTTGTCTGTCTAGTCTTGTCTGTCTAGTCTTGTCTGTCTAGTCTTGTCTGTCTAGTCTTGTCTGTCTAGTCTTGTCTGTCTAGTCTTGTCTGTCTAGTCTTGTCTGTCTAGTCTTGTCTGTCTAGTCTTGTCTGTCTAGTCTTGTCTGTCTAGTCTTGTCTGTCTAGTCTTGTCTGTCTAGTCTAGTCCTGTCTAGTCTTGTTTGTCTAGTCTGCCTATTCCATCTAGTCCATCTATTCTGTCTAGTCTTGGACAAACAAACAAAGTTCGAGCAGTCGTTGCTTTAACCCCATCCCTCATTTGTTTCCATTAACTTGGACTTAATCTTAAGAACTAGCCGCCGATTTAGACCTTAATACCGTCACCTAATCCCCGTTTAGGATTACATGCCTTAATTCGCGTTTAGATTAAGACTTTTATCTGAGTCAATTTAATAATTTTCTCTTGTCGAGTCTCGAGGGGTTTCGCTTGTTGAGGCTCAGGGGGTCGAGGCAGGCTCGAGCTTTGTGTGCTCCTAGCCTGCAATAACCTGTGGCTTTCGTTTCTTATAATTGGAATTAGTTTGGGGAAGAATGGGGAAAACTGCGAGGTATTAAGGCCATTCAATCAGACTGCGTATTGCAGATTGTATTGTCGTTTTTGTCTGTCTATAACTGGGGCATTATGCTAGACAGATTCGATTTGCTAAGGGTAGATCGTTGCTCTGTTATTTAAGAATATGTACGTGAAGACGAAACTTGTGTAAATAAGTTCGTTTGACTGTTATTTCGAAATTTGTCGAGCTAGTCCTGAAACAAAGTCTTATTTTTCAAGCAACAAATGAGAAACATTTCAAACTAAAGTTTGTTTGACTATAACTTGATTAATAGTCTAGGTAGATTAGATTTTCAAAGAATAGATTGTTAGCCTGTTATTGAAGAATTAGCCTGCAAAGACATAACTTGTATAATCAGCTCCGTCTGTCTGTAAGTTCGAAATTTGTGGAACTAGTCAATAAGCACAAAATTTAAACTTTCTAATTAATCTTAGTTTGGCTCTAACTTGATAAATGGTCTAACTAGATTATATTTTCAAAGACTAGATTGTTAGTGTGTTATTCAAGAATTAGCCGGTGAAGACAAAACTTGCTAAATTAGCTCCATCTGTCTGTAAATTCGAAATTTGTCGAGCTAATCAAGAAACACAAAATGATGTAAGCTTTGTAACTAAACTTTGTTTGGCTATAACTGGATAAATAGTCTAGCTAGATTAGATTTTCAAAGACTAGATTGTTAGTCTGTTATTCAAGCATTAGCATGCGAAAACAAAACTTGCTTAGTTAGCTCAGTCTGTCTGTCAATTCGAAATTTGTCGAACACATAATGTAAAAATGTAAACTTTTTAACTAAACTTTGGCTATAACTTCATAAATAGTCTGGCTACTTTAGATTTTCAAAGACTAGATTGTTAGTCTATTATTCAATAATTAGCCTGCGAAGACAAAACTTGCTTAGTTAGCTCCGTCTGTCTGTAAATTCAAAATTTGTCGAGCTAGTCAACAAACACAAAATGTAAACATTCTAACAAAACTTTGCTTGGCTATAACTTGATAAATAGTCTAGCTAGATAGGATTTTCGAAGACTAGATTGTTAGCCTGTTATTGAAGAATTAGCTTGCAAAGACAAAACTTGTTGAATTAGCTCCGCTTGTCTGTAAATTCGAAATTTGTCTCGAGGTAGTCAACAAACACAAAATGTAAACTTTCTAACGAAACTTTGTTTAGCTATAACTGGATAAATAGTCTAGTTAAATTAGATATTCAAAGACTAGATTGTTAGACTATTGATTGAAGAATTAGCCTGCGAACACAAAATTTGCTTAATTAGCTCCGTTTGTCTGTAAATTCGAAATTTGTCAAACACGATAATCCAATATTAAAATGTTCGAAACCTCCCGACTCGAATAAAACAATCGAGCGAGCAATTAGAGGGTAGTCAAGCCCTCGTCAGCCCCCTCCCCATGCGCCCTTAATCACTAATCCGCTCGATCCCCGTCTAGTTAGACAACGCGATGATGTGATCCGGCGCCGATTCAACAAGCCCACATTCTACCTCACCCCCGATTATCGGAAAATCCGACGGCTCTACAAAACTTTCCCATTAACCTTGTCGCAATTGTTTGGACGCTATTAGAATAGATATACCGCCGTCACCTCCTTCAACTGGTTGATGGCCTTCGCCATGACCGGTAGTTTCTCCACGCTGATGAACAGCACCGGCCCATCGCTTCTGTTCTACGGCTATGGCTATGGCTACATTGGCAGGTTTAATCTTGTTCTGCCTGGTGAAAGTAGCTGGAGGAGATTCAGCTGTAGCTGAGGACAGGCACAATCAAACCCAACGTCTCAGGTCGATAGGAATCTGCCAAAAACAATTTTGTGGAAAAATAATTGGCAAATTGAGCAATATTCGGATATTAAATTAAAGATGATTTAATCCAGTTTACTTATTTGTAGAGTAAATAATTGTGAGTTATCTAGCTTTTAGTTATCTTTAAAATTTGTTTTTAAGATTTTTTTTAATTTTTGCAAATAATTCGCGAAAAATCTAGGGATATTTGATATTAAATTAAAGATAATTTATTCCAGTTTAACATTCTGCAAAGTAAATTGTCCTAAATTATCTAGTTTTTGCGTTATCTATAAAATAGGTTTTTAAGATTTTTTTTTAATTTTTGCTAATATTTCGCGAAAAATGTTGAGATATTTAATATTAAATTAAAGATAATTTATTCGAGTATAACATTCTGCAAACTATATTGTCTTAGATTATCTAGTTTTTGAGTTATCTAGTTAATTGGGTTTCAAGATCTTTTTTACTTTTGCAAATATTTCGCGAAAGATCTTGACATATTTGGTATCAAATTACAGATAATTTATTCCAGTTTAACATTCTGCAAACTAAATTGTCTTAGATTATCAAGTTTTTGAGTTATCTAGGAAATTGAGCTTTAATTTTTGTTTTGTTTTTGTAAATATTTTGCAAAAAATCTTGACATAATAGGTTTCAAGTTAAAGATAATTTATTCCAGTTTTCCATTCTGCAAACTAAATTGTCTTAGATTATCTAGTTTTTTGAGTTATGTTTTAAAATGGTTTTAAGATTTTTTAATTTTTGCAAATATTCGCGAAAAATCTTGACCTACTTGGTATCAATTTAAAGATAATTTATTCCAGTTTACCATTTTGCAAACTAAATTGTCTTATATTATCTAGTTCCTGAGTTATCTAGATAATTGTGTTTTAAGATTTTTATGTTTTTGGAAATATTTCGGGAAAAATCTTGACATATTTGGCATCAAAATAAAGATAATTTATTTCAGTTTAACATTTTGCAAACTAAATTGTCTTAGATTATTATCTAGTTTTTGAGTTATATAGGAAATGGAATTATTTTTTTTGTTTTAGCAAATATTTCGCAAAAATTTTTGACATATTTGGTATCAAATTAAAGATAGTTTATTCAAGTTTAACATTCTGAAAATTAAATTGTCTTAGATTATCTAGTTTTTGATTTATCTAGATTAGGGGTTCCCAACCTTTTTGCACCTCCGTACCACTTGACTTTTTGAGAAATTTTGGCCTACCACCAGACCTAAATATTTTAATAAACGTGTAATATTTACACTTCTAAAAATGTTCAAAGGCTTTTTGAATTAAATTCCTGAAAAAACTTTATATTTAATGGATAGATATTTGTATATTTATAATAACATGCTTATTATAAAGGAGAAATAAAAAGATTAAAATGGTAATTACCCTATTTGGATCTAAAAACATACAAACAAAAAATTAGTACAAACTCAGCAAAAAATTAATCATCATACAAATTAAACTTTTATTGTCTTTAGTGCGAAACTTGTTGTTTGCCTGTGATTAAAATGTCAACATTAGGAGAAATGGAACTTATCTTCACTCTTAAGTCATCTTCAACACTTATTCTGCTTCTATGTTTATTTTTTATGTGCAAGAAATCAGAAAATCCATTCTCACACAAGTAACTCGTAACAAATGGCATCAAAAAAAGCAGAGCTTGCCGGAAGATCAAAGGGTACTCGGTTTTACATCCGATCCAGAAGTTAATTGAAGATTTCTGTTTAAAATAATCTTTCATACAACTATCTTCTGTAAGATCGATAAAACTTTCTTTTAGTACCAATTCATTTGGTAAAGTTCCCGAAAAAGGATTTCTGATCCAGTCCACTTTTGAATAAATTTCAGAGAAAATCTTCTTAAAGCTTTTTTGAAGGCCTTCCAAGTGAACAATGATATCTGCAACCACATTTGGCATTGGAGATATTTCATTTTCTTCAAAAAATTATGACCGAGTTGGAAATGCAGATAAATTCTTCTCCTGTATTTGTGAACAAAACAGGACCAACTTTCTCTTGAAGGAGTTTATTTTATCACTGGCTGTGAAGGCTGTTGTGTTTGGTCCCTGAAGTCCCAAGTTCAGTGTGTGGAGTTTGTCAAAAATATCGGCTAGAAAAGCCAATCTTGACAACCATTCTTCATCAGCAAACAATTTTTTCATATCTTGATTTTTTTCACTTAAAAACTTCTGATCTCAGTTCAAAGAGACTGTTCAAAATTTTGTCCCGAGATAACCACCTCACTTCTGTATGCAGGAGTAAAGTCTTGAACTTGCCACACATTTCTTCACACATCAAGGAGAATAATCTTGTGTTTGGAGCCCTAGCCTTTATTAAGTTAATAACTTTCACAGCATCTTATGGAACGGATTTAAGATTTTTCGGCATACCTTTAGCAGATAATGCTTCTCGATGGAGGACACAATGCGTACTTTTGCATTCAGGAGCAACTTCCTTTATTTTTGCTGCTAGGCCTGTCAATCTTTCTCACATAGCTTTCAAGCCAATACCCTTGGATTAGGGAAATGCCTACTTTGAGGACATATTCATCAATTACCTTAAAAATGAGTTCCGCTGTGGTATTTGATACAAGTGGTTTGCAGAACAAAACTATAACCTCTTCATTATAATCAAATCGCACGAAAACAAGTAGCTGCGCGATGTTTGTAACTGCGCGATGTTTGTCAACTTGAAGTGCAAAATAAGTGCATTCTTGGAGTTTTAAAGTTTGATTTCTTCAATATTATTAGACATATCGACAATTCGTCTCTTTACTGTTTTATCAAAGATAGTGGTATTTTTTTAAATTCTTTGGCTGGCTTTTCTCCTAACACGGCTTGGACTATATCCACAGCGGCCGGCAGTAAAATCGTCTCACCGATTGTGTGAGGCTTTCCATCTTTTGCAATTCTTAAACTAGCAAGGTATGACGCCTTTATCAAGTTAGTATCAGTATTGACAAACTTCGTCAAGAAAAAATTAGATTTTCTTCTAAAAAAGTCAATGAGCTTACCAATCAAATCAGCGTGCTGAGTATTTTGGTGTCTCATCGGTAAAGAAGGCTTCATGCTTTGATTCGAAAGTGTTTCAAGACATACAACACATTGAGGAATAGGAATGTCACTGGTTTCAGTTCCTGGCTTCGCTATAAAACCGTACTGTAAGTAGCTTTCATCGTATTTACGATTGGCCGGTGATTTAGGCTTTTTAGCACAATCTTTTGAAGTGGAAGAGGACGTCAGGAATCGTTTCATAGTTCAGTTTTCTTATACGAAATCACAACACCCACAACGAACTGCGAACAACGAACTTGCACAATCACTGGCAATATTATGGGGCGGAACAGCAAAGAAACGGCAGACCTAGTAAGTTCCGCTCAACAGGAAAATCTAGAGCTGATCCTCTGCTGCGATGCGAACTCCCACCACACCACATGGGGAAGCACCAACTGCAATCCAAGAGGTGAGTCTCTTTTTGAATACATTATTACTAACAATCTAATAGTTGTTAATAAAGGTAACTCTCCCACCTTTGAAAACGCTATAAGAAAAGAGGTAATTGATATAACTGCCACGACAATGGCAATATCGCGGTCAGTCAAACGATGGCAAGTCCTGAACGAACCATCGCTTTCCGACCATAAATACATTAGCTTTGAACTGTCTCAAAAGGTAATAAGGTAAGTAATACCTGAACCCTATTACAACCCGAGAAAGACGGACTGGGCTAAATACGAACAAGAACTACATAAAAAGATAGAGCATGTTCGATTCAAATCTTCTCAGGTAAAAGATCTAGATACAAATGCCCACAAGCTAAAAGAGGCAGTGGTTGACTCTTATAAAAGCTGCTGTCCTCAATCAAAGCCAAGTGAGCAAAGAGGTAAAAAACAACCACAATGGTGGAACAAGGATCTCGAAAAGACCAGGCGATAAGTCAGAAGCCTTTTCAACAGATCTAGAAGAACCAAAGGCTGGGACAGCTATCATAGAGCCCTCACAGACTATAGTAACAAAATCAAGACTGCCAAAACAGAAGCTTGGAAAAAATATTGCCAAGAGATAGAGACGACGCATTCCACAGCGAGGCTCCATAAAATTCTCTCAAAGCAAGCTTCGAATCCCGTCGGCACCCTCAAAAAAGCAGACGGGAACTTCACAGCAAATGAACGTGAAACACTGCTACATCTTGTAGGCACGCATTTTCCAGGGGCTGCTGAAAACCACACTCCTTTCCACTCAAGCCATACGGCAACCAGAGAGGACTGGAATGTGGCAAAAAGAATTATCACAACAGAGAGAATTAAATGGGCAATCAAACTCTTCAGCCCCTACAAATCTCCTGGAACAGATAGCATATATCCAATAATGCTTCAGAAAGGCATGAATATCATACTCCACCCTCTTAAGGACCTATTTATAGCAAGTCTAGCACTAGGACATGTTCCATTAACCTGGAGAGAGACAAGAGTGGTATTTATCCCAAAACCAGGCAAATCTAGCTATGCCGAAGCTAAATCCTATAGACCAATCAGCCTGACATCATTCTTTCTAAAAACCTTAGAAAAACTGATAGACAGACATTGGAGAGAAGAAGCGCTGATTAGATCTCCGCTTCATACATACCAACACGCTTACCAAACAGGAAAGTCATGCGAAACAACGTTACACCAGTTAGTAAGTAAAATTGAGAAAACTTTGGAGAACAAAGAAGTTGCCCTAGGTGCTTTCTTAGATATAGAAGAAGCCTTCGATAACACATCTTACATCTCAATAGAAAACGCAATGGTCAATCACCACGTAGATAACACTACGACCAGATGGACCATGTCGATGCTTAACAGCAGAACTGTAAAAGTTAAACTACTGGAAGAAGAGATAACCATGACAACAACAAGAGGTTGCCCCCAAGGCGGCGTACTGTCACCACTTTTGTGGTGCCTAACAGTCGACGAGCTACTAATCACCCTTAACAAAAGAGGGTTCTTCACTCAAGGATATGCCGATGATATCGTCATACTGATTCAAGGTAAACACCAAAGAACGGTTGAAGAAATCATGAAGGCAGCCTTGAATATTACAGAGACCTGGTGTTCGACAGGAGACCTAAGAATCAACCCTGCGAAAGCCACCCTGATCGCTTTCACAAATAGGAAGAAAATCACAAACCAAACCAATATCTCAATATTTGGGGAACCTGTTCAATGGAGCAACGAAGTCAAATACCTAGGACTTACACTAGATTCCAAACTAACATGGAATCCCCACATGAACAAGACAATCTCCAGATGCAAACAAACGCTGATGATAAGTAAACGAGCCATAGGTAGCACATGGGGTCTCAAACCGGAACTGACTCACTGGCTATACAAAACTATAGTTCGACCAATACTAACCTACAGCATAGTAACCTGGTGGCCTAAACTACAACAATCAACTGCTGTTGCAAAATTAAGCAGGATACAACATCTAGCGAATCTATGCACCACAGGAGCCTTTAGAACTACCTCTGGATTAGCATTAGCGTGATACTAGATACACCGCCATTAGACATCTTTCTAAAAGGAGAAGCAAGAATGGCGGCATACCGACTACAATGCGCGGGTCAATGGATCGCAGCCAGTAGGATCGGGCATACGAAAATCATGACGGCAGTCAGAATACCGTTGATGGAAATGAGAACCGACAGTACCAACAAGTCATTCCATTTCGAAAAATCATTCACCGTACACATAGATCCAAGCTGGAAACCGGACCAGCTTCCCACCCCTACGAACAAGAACATAATCTTTAACACGGATGGTTCAATGTTTGAAGGAAGGGCCGGATCGGGCCTGTACAGCAAAAATCCTAAAATTAGGGAATCAGCCAGCCTAGGCGAACACTGCACGATATTCCAAGCAGAAGTACACGCATTACTATTGGGTGCTACTGAATGCCACAGACAAAAATATCGGAACAGAAACATTTATTTTATATCTGATAGTCAAGCAGCGCTAAAAGCACTAGAGGCCTGCAGTACAAAATCAAGAATCATAAAAGAATGCAAAGAAATACTACATACACTAGGCCAACAGAACACAGTAAAAATCATCTGGGTTCGCGGGCATAGTGGTATAGAGGGAAACGAACATGCAGACGACCTAGCAAAACAAGGTGCCCGCAAGAAACTAGTTGGTCCCGAACCGAGCATAGGTATAGAAAAAGCCTGCGCCAGAGCATCCATCAATGATTGGATGAAAAATAAACACAAACTCAGATGGAACTCCTATGATAAAGCAACCCATTGCAGGAAGCTAATAGACTCACCTAATCCCAATATAGCAAAGGACCTGTTAAAACTAAACAAAGCTCACACGAAGCAGATAGTTAGTTTACTAACAGGCACTGGCGGATTTAGAGAATTCATGCATAAAGTAAAAATCTACCGAGACGAACCTTTATGTAGACTCTGCGGAGAGGAAGATGAAACAGCAAACCACGTACTCTTCGAATGCCCTGCCCTAGAACGAATGCGACACCAGCTCGACTGGAACCAACAAACCACATGGGAACCCAAACTTGTAGGAAAACTAAGGAAACTAGTCAGTGACACAGACGTCGGACTGCAAGTTTGATATCAACCGACAGCACAATAAGCCTTAAGGTTGACGTGCGCCAAACCCTTAGAGGAAGTCGGGAATCTAATCTAATCTAATCTAATGGGGCGGAAGAATGTAGGCGCTGGGGAAGTTATGAATAGAAGAGGGGTAAGACAGCTCTCGTCGCCCCGTCGCAGGCGCCGTCTATCCTCCACTCCTGCAGAGACAAGTAGCTGAGTAATGTTTGCGTGCTCACTGCTCATGCGTTCAGAAGCTATTAATAGCATGTTGCTCACATCACTCAGGCGTACCACCTGAAACGTTCCCGCGTACCACCAGTGGTAGGCGTACCACCGGTTGGGAACCCCTGATCTAGATAATTGGGTTTTAAGATTTTTTTATTTTGCAAATATTTCGACTTAGTCACCATAAAAATCTTGACATATTTGGTATCAAATTAAAGAAAATTTATTCCAGGTTAACATTCTGTAACCTAAATTATCTTAGATTATCTAGTAAACTAATAGTAATCTAATAAACTAAGGAATAATAATAATCTAGGAAATTGGGTTTTAATTTTTTTGTTTTTTCAAATATTACGCGAAAAATATTGAGATATTTGATATCAAACTAAAGATAATTTATTCCAGTTTAACATTCTGCAAAATAAATTGTTCTAGATTATCTAGTTTTTGAGTTATCTAGCAAATTGGTTTTTAAGATTTTCTTGTTATTGCAAATATTTCGAAAAAAAACTTGAGATATTTGGTATCAAATTAAAGATAATTTATTCCAGTTTCACATTCATCAAACTAAATTGTCTTAGATTATCTAGATTTTGAGTTATCAGGGAAATTGGTTTTTAAGATATTTTTTGTGCAAATATTTCGCGAAAAATCTTGACACATTTGGCATCAAATTAAAGGTGGTTTATTCCAGTTATACATTCTGCGAAGTAAATTGTCCTAGATTATCTAGTTTTTGAGTTATATAGATAATTGGTTTTTAAGATTTTTTTGTTTTTGCAAATATTTCGCGAAAAATCTCGACATATGAGGTATCAAATTAAGGATAATTTATTTCAGTTAAACATTCTGCAAACTAAATTGTCTTAGATCATCTCAAGATCTAACTCAAAAACTAGTTATCTAGAAAAATTAGTTTTAAAATTTGATTTGTTTTTTGGAAATATTTCGCGAAAAATCTTTACATATTTGGTATCAAATTAAAGATAATTTATTCCAGTTTAACATCCCGCAAACTAACTTGTATTAGATTATCTAGTTTTTGTGTTTTCTAGATAATTGGATTTTAAGATTTTTTTGTTCTAATATTTCGCGAAAAAACTTGAGGTATCGTGGCATTCGTGCATAGCGTCTTCTTTAATCCGACTATTGCTCTCCTCCCCTTCAAGGTACCTTCTTAACCTTTCTTCAGTTTCTTGGTTCCATCTTGTCTGCCATTCGTGCATACTGTCTTCTCTAATCCGACTACTGCTTTACTCCCCTTCAAGATACCTTTTTAGCCTTTCTTCAGTTTCCTGGTTCCATCTTGTCTGTCATTCGTGCATAGCGTCTTCTCTAATCCGACTACTGCTCTCCTCTTCTCCAAGGTAGCTTCTTCGCCTTTCTTCAGATTCCTGGTTCCATCTTGTCTGCCATTCGTGCATATTGTCTTCTCTAATCCGACTACTGCTCTCCTCCCCTTCAAGAACCCTCTTAGCCTTTCTTCAGTTGCCTGGTTCCATCTTGTCTGCCATTCGTGCGTAATGTCTTCTTCAATGCGACTACTGTTCTCTTCCCCTTCAAGGTACCTTCTTAGCCTTTCTACAGTTTCCTGGTTCCATCTTGTCTGCCATGCATGCATAGTGTCTTTCCTAATCCGACTACTACTCTCCTGCATTTCAAGGTACCTTCTTAGTCTTTCTTCAGTTTCCTGGTTCCATCTTGCCTGCCATTCGTGCATAGTGTCGTGCACAGAGTAACAGGTGAGCTTGCACTTAGTACCCCGCCTGCTGCTACCGGTACAGGCTCCGATCCTAGTGCACATATAGCTGAGACATCTAGTGAGAGTGAGTACTCTTAAGTAGCAAAGACAGTAGCCCCAATCTTCAGGGCGTAGGTACGCCGCAGTACTTTTGAGAGCCTGTCTCATTTCGCTGCCGTCCTATCCCTATCCATTAGGAGGCCATTCCTCTATATCCATTAGGAGGCCGTTAAACCCAGCTACGCCAGGTACTAACCCTACCTAGACCCCCAACACTCTTCAGCTTGCTGACCTGGTTTCCCGCTGGGATTGATTACCCAAACCTTCCACCAGGTTGCTCAGCGTAACAGGGGCACCACGTGTAAACGTGGCATTAAATTAAAGACAATTTATTCTGGTATACATTATGCAAACTAAATTGTCCTAAATTATCTAGTTTTTGAGTATACTAAATAATTGGTTTTAAAGATTTTTCTTTAGTTTTGCAAATATTTTGAGAAAAAACTTGACATATTTAGTATCAAATTAAAGATAATTTATTCCAATTTAACATCCTGCAAAGTAAATTGTCCTCAATTACCCAGTTTTTGAGTTATCTAGGAAATTGGGTTTCCAATTCAAAAGATTTGTTGTTTTTGCAAATATTTCGCGACAAATCTTAACACATTTGGTATCAAATTAAAGATAATTTATTCCAGTCTAACTTTATGCAAATAAAATTGTCTTAGATTATATAATTTTTAAGTTATCTAGAAAATTGGTTTTAAAAATATTTTTGTTTTTGCAAAAATTTCACGAAAAATATCTTTGACACATTTTTGACACATTTGGTATCAAATTAAAGATAATCATTCCAGTTTGAGATTCTGCAAATTAAATTGTCTTAGAGTATCTAGTTTTTAAGTTATATACATAATTAGGTTTTAAGATTTTTTTTGTTTTTACAAACATATCTCGAAAAAACTTGATATATTTGGCATGAAATTAAAGATAATTTATTCCGGTTTAAGATTCTGCTAATTATATTTTCTTAGAATATCTAGTTCTTGAGTTATCTAGATAATTAGGTTTTAAGATTTTTTTGTTTTTGCAAATATTTCGCGAAAAATCTTTACATATTTGATATCAAATTAAAGATAATTTATTCCAGTTTAACATTCTGTAAACTACATTGTACTAGAATATATAGTTTTTGAGTTATCTAGGAAAATGCGATTTAATTTTTTTTGTTTTTGCAAATACGTTGCGAAAAATCTAGACATAATTAACATCAAATTAAAGATAATTATACCAGTTTAAGATTCTGCAAAGTAAATTCTCCTAGAGAATCTACTTTTCTAGTTATCTAGATAAATGAGTTTTAATTTTTTTTTGTTTTTAGGGTTCCGTACCGAAAACGGAACCCTTATAGGATCACTTTGTTGTCCGTCTGTCTGTCTGTCTGTCTGTCTGTCTGTCTGTCTGTCCGTCTGTCTGTCTGTCAAGACCATTTTCTCAGGAACGCGTAGAGGTAACAAGTTGAAATTTTCAACAAATACTCGGGTCTACGGTCTCTTTCGGCTGCGAAAAAATCAAACTTGTAAGTCAACGCGATCAAAAGATATGACCGTTTATGTAGCATATTTTGCGATTTCACAAGGGAATCAAAACCTATAGGGTACTTCCCGTTGACCTAGAATCATGAAATTTGGCAAGAAGCGGTGTCTTACAGCACATGTAAAGGGAAAAATCTGAAAACCGTAAATATGTAGTTTAATTACAAGAAAAATGCGAATTTACTATTAGAAACTTATGACAATACACTAATGTTGTCGTAGTGGTATTGTCAGGCTCCAGAAGCATATGGGTTGCATACAGTTAGGTCCTAAGGTTAAAAAGTATGTGTTGGCACCAAGCTGTTTATACTGAAATTTCTTTGTTTATATTCGTTATGCATTTCATCACGTACGCTCTATATCAGGGATGTTATGGAGATCCGTAACCGTAACCGAATCCGATATAAAAGTTTCGAATAATTTCGGATAATTTTTACTGATATGTTGTAATAATTCCTATAAATATATTTCAATATCTAATAGAAAATATATAATAGACAAAAAGGAATAATGTTGTTTTTGTTTATTACAATTATGATTTTGCATTTTTATGTAGATAAAACTTATAAATATTAATAACTTATATATCTTATATGACATATAATTGTAGTACCTACTTATATTGTTGTACTTAGTTGTATGACATATGATTGTAGGTAGTACAAATAATAACATAGAAATAAAATCATTTTTTTTACAAATTAGCATTCTACTTTTATTATTCCTTAGAAATCTGATCTCCGTAACCGAAACTATCCGAAACTAACGGATTATCCGAAAAAAATTCTTATCCGTAACCGTATCCGAAACCGGTATAACATTATTCCTATATCCGTATCCGCATCCAGATCCGAAATTTCATATCCATAACATCTCTGCTCTATATACATAATATATACAGGGTATATATTATGTCTAAATTTTGCTTGTTTCTAACCGACATGCGACATACTCAAGTCCCGTAACATCCTGTATATATTATATTTCGTCTAATTTTTCTTTATAATCTACATAATATGTTGATAATCTACATAATAATACTATACTATAATCTACATAATCTACATAACATGTTGTAGATAATATGATTTAAGTATATTATACTTAAATCTATTAAGTATATTATACTTAAATCACGTTCGCCCTATATTTTTTGGTAGTCAATTGCCCAAAAAGCAGTCAATTGAACAACTGAATGTTAAGAGTATCGAAATAGATCTAGAATTAGTTAATATACTAGTTTTTATTAGATCTAGAAATAGTTACATCTTAATATAAGTTAGTGTATAAGTCTAATACTAAAATAAAGTTTTCTTTTTATAAGTTTAAAAATATTCGCGTTATTAAAAAAAAATACCCTGTATACCTTTATACAGGGTATATAGGTATACAAGCAAAATTGAGCAGTAAAAACAAATAGTGAAGTTCCAGAACCCCTAAACACTCATAGTGAATGGAGGATGTATGGTAATAAAATAGAGGGTAGAATTCCATCGTACGACAACGACATGTTGAGGTTATGCTTGCAGCGGTACTAAGATGGTCGTGATTTTATGAGAGCCACTTGTCAAGTAAACTGAATGTGCTTGTAACGTCCTCCACAAAAAAAGATACCTTACTTACAAGTTTGTACGGAACCCTCGGTGCGCGAGTCACAACTCGCACTTGGCCGGTTTTTTGCAAATATTTCCAGAAAAATCTTGACATATTTGGTATCAAATTAAAGATAATTTATTCCAGTTTAACATTTTGCAAACTAAATTGTATCAGATTATACGATTTTTGAGTTATCTAGATAATTGGTTTCTAATTTTTTTTGTGCAAATATTTCGTGAAAAATCTTGGCATATTTGGTATCAAATTAAAGATAATTTATTCCAGCTTAACATTCTGCAAACTAAATTGTCTTCGATTGTCGGTACATTTTGAGTTATCTAGATAATTAGTTTTTTTTTTGTTTTATTTTTGCAAACATTTCGCGAAAAATCTTGACATACGTGGTATCAAACTAAATAAAATTTATTCCAGTTTAACATTCTGCAAATTAAATTGTCCAAGATTATCTAGTTTTTGAGTTATCTAGGATATTGGTTTTTAAGATTTTCTTGTTTTTGCAAATATTTCGCGAAACCTCCTGAGATATTTGGTATTAAATTAAAGATAATTTATTCCAGTTTAACATTCTGCAAACTAAATTGTCTTCGATTATCTACTTTTTCAGTTATTTTGGAAATTAATTTTTAAGATTTTTGTTTTTAGCAAATATTTGGCGAAAAGTCTTGACATATTTGGTATCAAAATAAAGATAATTAATTCCAGTTCAACATTCTGCAAACAAAATCCTCTTAGATTATCTACTTTTTGAGTTATCTAGGAAATTAGTATTTAAGGTTTTTGTTTTTTGCAACTATTTCGCGAAAAATCTTGACATATTTGGTATCAAACTAAAGAAAATTTATTCCAATTAACGTTGTGCAAAGTCCTAGATTATCTGGTTTTTTGAGTTATCTAGAAAATTGGGTTTAAAGGTTTTTTTTTGTTGTTGCAAATATTTCGCGTAAAATCTTGACATATTTGGTATCAAATTAAAGATAATTTATTCCAGTTTAACACTCTGCAAAGTAAATTGTCCTATATAATCTAATTTTTGAGTTATCTAGATAATTGGGTTTTAAGATATTTTTGCAAATATTTCGCAAAAAATCTTGAGATATTTGGTATCAAATTAAAGAAAATTTATTCCAGTTTTACATTCTGCAAATTAAATTGTCTTAGATTATCGAGTTTTTAAGTTATCTAGATAATTCGTTTTTAAGATTTTTTTTATTTTTACAAATATTTCGCGAAAAATTTGGACATATTTGGTATCAAATTAAAGATAATTTATTCCAGTTTAACATTCTGCAAACTAAATTGTCCTAGATTATCTTGTTTTTGAGTTATCTAGTAAATTTGGTTTTAAGATTTTTTTGATTTAGCAAATATTTTGCGAAAAATCATGACATATTTGGTATCAAATTAAAGATAATTCATTCCAGGTTAACAATATGTCAATGCGGAAGACCCGGGTTCGAATCCTGGTCGGGGAGGCGACAACTAGGGCGGTTTTCATTAACCGTCCGGGCTGCCCACCCTGAATGAATGCAATATATGCGATACCGGGGTGGCGCATACTAAAAGCCAAGGTGGAATAGGGGATTTGGTGAGAATCTTGTCTGTCTAGTCTTGTCTGTCTAGTCTTGTCTGTCTAGTCTTGTCTGTCTAGTCTTGTCTGTCTAGTCTTGTCTGTCTAGTCTTGTCTGTCTAGTCTTGTCTGTCTAGTATTGTCTGTCTAGTCTTGTCTGTCTAGTCTTGTCTGTCTAGTCTTGTCTGTCTAGTCTTGTCTGTCTAGTCTTGTCTGTCTAGTCTTGTCTGTCTAGTCTAGTCTTGTCTGTCTAGTCTTGTCTGTCTAGTCTTGTCTGTCCAGTCTTGTCTGTCTAGTCTTGTCTGTCTAGTCTTGTCTGTCTAGTCTTGTCTGTGTAGTCTTGTCTGTCTAGTCTTGTCTGTCTAGTCAAATCAAATCAAAATCAAAATCAATTTATTTCCTTACTCAAGCACATAGCTAAAAGAAATATGTCAATCACAGTTTAATATAAATCCACACAATTTAGAATAAGCAACATAAATTACATAAAAGGACACACAATTTCATCTTTAAAATATAAATACAATTTAAAAAGTGACATAAAATAAATAGATACAATTTAAAAAACCAAATGACAAATGAAAACTGACAACGTAAAAACAATGACAAATAAAATAAAAATGTTGATATAAAAAACTATATAGTATAGTTGGGTTTGAGGTATTCTTCGTACGTGTATGGTTCGATGTTTTTTATGTATTCGTAAACTTGCTTCATAAACGCTTTTATTTGTATAATTCCTTTTAATTTATGGGGCAGATTATTGTATAGCCTAATACAATTGTAATATGGCCCCTTCTCTGTCATAGTGAGTTTGTGCATAGGCGGGATGTAATGCGTTTTTTTCCTTCTTGTATTTCTATCATGACGGTTTTCATTTTCTTCAAAGTAATTTTTGTGTTTAAACATAAAGATTAGGGATTCATATATACTTAATCCAATGACTGTCAGTATATTGCCTGCTTTGAATATTCCTCTGCACGTTTGTCTGTATGATAGTCCAAATATAATCCTGACCGCCTGTTTTTGTACTCGGAATATATTCCGAATACTGTTGCCAGTCCCCCAGAAAATTATTCCGAATCGTAGATGGGATTCAAAATTTGCGAAATAAACTATTTTTAGCACGTCAGGGTTTACAGTTTTCTGCAGGATTCGTAGTGCATAAGTCGTTTTGTTGAGTTTCGCCACTACAAGATTAATATGAGTATCCCAGTTCAAGCAGCAATTTATATGGATGCCCAATAACCGTACATTTTCTTGAATACTTAACTCATTATTTCCAACTTGAAGAAATTGCGGGTAATTTATTGTAGATCTGTTGGTCTTAAATATTGTTATGTTTGTTTTGTTTTCATTGATGGTTAGTTTGTTTGTGTGGAACCAATCCCTTACAATGTTTATTGCCCGGTTTACATGTAATGACACTTCTTCTATGTTTTTGGTTCCTAGGAGCAAGCTGGTGTCGTCTGCGAAGTTTACCATTTTATATGGCGTTTGGTTTATAGTTTCTGGTAGATCATTTAGATATATGGTGAAAAGCAAAGGACCAAGTATACTCCCTTGTGGTATACCAAATGCCGTTGATACAACCTTCGATTTCGCATAACCGTCTTTTGTTCTTAATTTAGTTTGCTGAGTTCTTCCAGTAAGATAGGATCTAAACCAGTCTAAAGCAATTCCTCTAATGCCATATTTGTTTAATTTTGTTAGAAGGATTTTATGATCTACGGTATCGTATGCTTTGGAAAGATCTAATAGGATACCACTTGGTATTTGTTGAGTCTCTAGGTATTTTAAGACATTATTTATAAAATAGAAACAAGCAGTATTTATATTTTTACCTCTTGTGTATCCATGTTGCGTTTCTGTTAGTAAATTGTATTTATATAAGAATTCTACAGTTCTGCTGGCTATTATTTTTTCAAATATTTTTGAAAACGACGACAAAATGCTAATAGGTCTGTAGTTTTCGAAATGTTTTCTATCTCCCTTCTTGTAGATGGGTGTTATAATCGAGTGTTTGAGTTTATGAGGGAAAATTCCACAATTTATTGAATTATTTATAATATAGGTTAAAGGCTCTACAATTTCCTCAATTACATCTCTTATTACAGCTGTGGAAACCTCGTCATATCCGGCGCTTTTTTTATTTTTAAATAACATTACAATATTAAAGATTTCTTGATCAGTAACATTTTCTATAAAGATAGAATTTCTGTTATAACTGATTTTGTCCTTGTATGCCAGGCACGGAATTTTTTCCAATAATTTTTCTGGATTTTTTGCATAAAATATATTTAATTTATTTACCTCTGTTAACGGTAGTTCCTGTTCTGTAGACCTCTTTTCCTTTAAATTGGCCAATTGGGTTACAACATTCCAGGTTGATTTCATAACTATTTGTGAAGATTTGATTTGATTTTCAAAATTCCTGTTTTTTGCCATTTTTAGTAGAGAATCGTATTTTCTTCGTATTTTATTATACCGTTTTCTATCCTCTTCACTAAAATGCGAAAGAATCTGTAGCGTTTCCATTTGTTTCCTCACCACTGCTATATGTGGGTCTGCAAAAATATAGCTGTTACTTCTATACACTTTCTTACATGGTATTAGAGGATAGCTGGTATTGAAACAAAGTAAGAATTTATACATAAAGGCATTCCATTGCTTATCAATCTCATTTAGTTGCGTGTTGTAAACTTCTAACCACGTTTCTTCACATAGAAGCTGTTTAAACTTTATCAAATTCTCCTGTGTATACTGTCTAGTTTTTTTATAATCAGTTCTTGTTTTTTTTCCTTCAAAGAAGCTTATTATTTGAGCGCTATGATCTGAGATTTGATATTCTTTTGTTGTGACTAAGTATTTCATGTCACTCTTTACAACTATGTTGTCTATACATGATTTTGATGACGGATGACTTGGTTCATCCATTGCCATTTCACAATTGAAAGATTGCAGAATTGATTTTAATTGAAATGTTTTGTTGTTTGATTTCAATATATCTACATTAAAATCTCCTACAATGAGATACTGCATATTTGTGTTGTCTAATTTAATCAGCAATTTATGTATTTTGCTTATGAAATCGTCTTGTCTGTCTAGTCTTGTCTGTCTAGTCTTGTCTGTCTAGTCTTGTCTGTCTAGTCTTGTCTGTCTAGTCTTGTCTGTCTAGTCTTGTCTGTCTAGTCTTGTCTGTCTAGTCTTGTCTGTCTAGTCTTGTCTGTCTAGTCTTGTCTGTCTAGTCTTGTCTGTCTAGTCTTGTCTGTCTAGTCTTGTCTGTCTAGTCTTGTCTGTCTAGTCTTGTCTGTCTAGTCTTGTCTGTCTAGTCTTGTCTGTCTAGTCTTGTCTGTCTAGTCTTGTCTGTCTAGTCTTGTCTGTCTAGTCTTGTCTGTCTAGTCTTGTCTGTCTAGTCTTGTCAGTCTAGTCTTGTCTGTCTAGTGTTGTCTGTCTAGTCTTGTCTGTCTAGTCTTGTCTGTCTAGTCTTGTCTGTCTAGTCTTGTCTGTCTAGTCTTGTCTGTCTAGTCTTGTCTGTCTAGTCTTGTCTGTCTAGTCTTGTCTGTCTAGTCTTGTCTGTCTAGTCTTGTCTGTCTAGTCTTGTCTGTCTAGTCTTGTCTGTCTAGTCTTGTCTGTCTAGTCTTGTCTGTCTAGTCTTGTCTGTCTAGTCTTGTCTGTCTAGTCTTGTCTGTCTAGTCTTGTCTGTCTAGTCTTGTCTGTCTAGTCTTGTCTGTCTAGTCTTGTCTGTCTAGTCTTGTCTGTCTAGTCTTGTCTGTCTAGTCTTGTCTGTCTAGTCTTGTCTGTCTAGTCTTGTCTGTCTAGTCTTGTCTGTCTAGTCTTGTCTGTCTAGTCTTGTCTGTCTAGTCTTGTCTGTCTAGTCTTGTCAGTCTAGTCTTGTCTGTCTAGTGTTGTCTGTCTAGTCTTGTCTGTCTAGTCTTGTCTGTCTAGTCTTGTCTGTCTAGTCTTGTCTGTCTAGTCTTGTCTGTCTAGTCTTGTCTGTCTAGTCTTGTCTGTCTAGTCTTGTCTGTCTAGTCTTGTCTGTCTAGTCTTGTCTGTCTAGTCTTGTCTGTCTAGTCTTGTCTGTCTAGTCTTGTCTGTCTAGTCTTGTCTGTCTAGTCTTGTCTGTCTAGTCTTGTCTGTCTAGTCTTGTCTGTCTAGTCTTGTCTGTCTAGTATTGTCTGTCTAGTCTTGTCTGTCTAGTCTTGTCTGTCTAGTCTTGTCTGTCTAGTCTTGTATGTCTAGTCTTGTCTGTCTAGTCTTGTCTGTCTAGTCTTGTCTGTCTAGTCTTGTCTGTCTAGTCTTGTCTGTCTAGTCTTGTCTGTCTAGTCTTGTCTGTCTAGTCTTGTCTGTCTAGTCTTGTCTGTCTAGTCTTGTCTGTCTATTCTTGTCTGTCTAGTCTTGTCTGTCTAGTCTTGTCTGTCTAGTCTTGTCTGTCTAGTCTTGTCTGTCTAGTCTTGTCTGTCTAGTCTTGTCTGTCTAGTCTTGTCTGTCTAGTCTTGTCTGTCTAGTCTTGTCTGTCTAGTCTTGTCTGTCTAGTCTTGTCTGTCTAGTCTTGTCTGTCTAGTCTTGTCTGTCTAGTCTTGTCTGTCTAGTCTTGTCTGTCTAGTCTTGTCTGTCTAGTCTTGTCTGTCTAGTCTTGTCTGTCTAGTCTTGTCTGTCTAGTCTTGTCTGTCTAGTCTTGTCTGTCTAGTCTTGTCTGTCTAGTCTTGTCTGTCTAGTCTTGTCTGTCTAGTCTTGTCTGTCTAGTCTTGTCTGTCTAGTCTTGTCTGTCTAGTCTTGTCTGTCTAGTCTTGTCTGTCTAGTCTTGTCTGTCTAGTCTTGTCTGTCTAGTCTTGTCTGTCTAGTCTTGTCTGTCTAGTCTTGTCTGTCTAGTCTTGTCTGTCTAGTCTTGTCTGTCTAGTCTTGTCTGTCTAGTCTTGTCTGTCTAGTCTTGTCTGTCTAGTCTTGTCTGTCTAGTCTTGTCTGTCTAGTCTTGTCTGTCTAGTCTTGTCTGTCTAGTCTTGTCTGTCTAGTCTTGTCTGTCTACATACCCGCCTTTCAATGCGGGAGACCCGGGTTCGAATCCTGGTCGGGGAGGCGACAACTAGGGCGGTTTTCATTAACCGTCCGGGCTGCCCACCCTGAATGAATGCAATATATGCGATACCGGGGTGGCGCATACTAAAAGCCAAGGTGGAATAGGGGATTTGGTGAGAGCTTACCCTGAACCACTTTTAATACAAAAAGGTTAACATTATGTAAACTAAATTGTCCTAAATTATCTAGTTTTTGAGTTATCTAGATAATTGGATTTAAAGATTTTTTTTTATTTTTGCAAATATTTCGCTATAAACTTGACATATTTGGTACCAAATTAAAGATAATTTATTCCAGTTCAATATTCTGCAAGCTAAATTGTCTAACATTATCTAGTTTTTAAGTTATCTAGATAATTGGGTTTTAATTTTTGTTTTGTTTTTGAAGATATTTTGCAAAAAATCTTGACATAGTTGCTAGAAAATTAAAGATAATTTATTCAAGTTTAACATTCTGCAAATTAGATTGTCAAGATTATCTAGGTTTTGAGTTACCTACAAAATTGATTTTTAAGACTGTTTTTAATTTTTGCAAATATTTCGCGAAAAATCTAGGCATATTTGGTATAGAATTGAAGATAATTTCTTATAGTATAATATTCTGCAACCTAACTTATCTTAGATTATCTAGTTTTTGAGTTATCTAGATAATTGGGTTTTAAGATTTTTTGTTTTTGCATATATCTCGCGAAAAATCTTGATATATTTGGCATCAAATTAAAGATGATTTATTCCAATTTAAAATTCTGCTAACTAAATTGTCCTAGATAATCTAGTTTTTGAGTTATCTAGATAATTGGGTTTTAAGATTTTTTTGTTTTTGCAAATAATTCGCGAAAAATCTTGAGATATTTGGTATCAAATTAAAGATAAATTACTCCAGTTTAACATTCTGCAAAGTAAATTGTCTTACATTATCTAGTTTTGGAGTTATCTAGGACAGTGGTGCGAAAACCGTGGGTCCCTCGGGGAGTCGCGAGATACATTTGGGGGTCGCCAAATGCAAAGAAATTTATTTACCAGTAAAATCATCATCATCATCAATGGCGCTACAGCCCGAGTCGGGCCTTGGCCTCCTGAATGCTCCGTCTCCAGTTTTCTCGGTCCAATGACCGCGTCCTCCACGTTGCAAATTTCAGAAGCGATCTGCTGTCTTCGTCAATGGAATCCTCCCAGCGTTTTCTTGGTTTTCCGACTGGTCTTTTTCCTTCCGCTTTTCCTTTTTGTACTCGCTTGGGTATTCTTCCGTATTCCATTCGCTGTACATGACCAGCCCACTGTAGCTTTCGGAGTTTGATGAGAGTGGAGACTTCTGGGTCCTCAAAAATAGCATACAATTCCTTATTGTACCGAATTCGCCATGCGCCTTGTTCTCTCACCGGTCCGAGGATTCGTCGCAATACCTTTCTTTCAAAAGCATTGACCATTTTTTCTGATGCCTGTATAAAGGTCCACGTTTCACTGCCATAGCAGAGTACAGGTCTTATTATTGTTTTGTAGATTCGCAGCTTCGTTTTTCTGTGCACGTCTTTACATTTGATTATAGGAAGTACCGAATAATATGTCTTGTTTGCTATCATTATGCGTCTTTTTATTTCGTTGATTTCATTGCCGTCTTTGGAGAGATTGGCTCCCAGATATATGAAATTGTCCACATTTTCTATGTTATAGTTTGCTATCGTTAGATTTTGTCTGATTGGCGTGTTTCTTCGTGATTGTACCATAACTTTCGTTTTGTTTTCATTTATGCGTAACCCTACTTCTAGTGCTGCCGTGTCAAGATTAACGAATACTTCCTTGGCGTCTAGTTTTGAGCGCGCCATTATGTTTATGTCATCTGCGTAAGCTACTATTTGGGTTGATTTAAATAATAGCGTCCCTCTGGTGTCAACAGAGAGTTTTCGTACGACATATTCCAAAGCCAGATTAAACAGTGTGGGTGCAAGGCCATCTCCTTGCTTCAGCCCTGAGAGCGTTAGGAAGCTTGTTGTCAGCTCGTTCTGCATTCTTACTTGGCATGTTGAGTTGGTCATTGTAAGCCTTGTCAGTCGAACGAATTTCGCTGGTATTCCCAGTTCCAGTATTATCGTGTACAGTAGTACACTTCTGTCGATACTGTAATAAGCTTGTTTAAAATCTACGAATATTTGGTGCACATCGATGTTATATTCCCAGCATTTCTCTAGCACCTGCTTTACTGAGAAAATTTGATCGGTAGTTGATCGTCCGGCTCTGAATCCTCCTTGGTATTCTCCAATTATATTTTCGGCATAGGGTTTAATTCGAGACTCAATGATCTTCGTCAAGATTTTATAGCATGTGCACAGCAATGAAATCCCTCTATAGTTTTCGCAGCACAGTTTGTCACCCTTTTTGTATATCGGACATATAATGCTTTTTCGCCAATCGTCAGGTAGTGTTTCCTGTGTCCATATTTGTAGCAGCAAGGTGTGAATTTTTGTAGCTACGCATTCACCACCGCTCTTCAGGAGTTCGGCTGGAATGTCGTCTATGCCCGGCGCCTTGTTGTTTTTTAATTTGTTGAGGGCATCTTTTACTTCTTCTACTGTAGGGAGGCTCACTATATTTTCGTCAGTAGCTGCCTCGGTCAAGTTGTCAGTTACGGTAGTGGACGGTGGTGAATTCGGGTTAAGCAACTGTTGGAAATATTGCCCCCATCTCGTCTTTATCTCCTCTGTGCTGCTAATAATGCCTCCTGCAGCGTCCTTGCACCAGTAAAATAGTTAAATTAAATTATATTATTTATAAAAATAGAACGATATTTTTTCGGAAACAAATTTTGTAGCAAAGCTCTTGGGAAATAATTAATTTTATTACGAGTAAATTCTGAATCACAAATTCAAATTCATGAAAAATCTACAATTATTATATAACTAGTATTTTACAACCGCGTTCGCAAACCTGATGTGATTCCAATTTTTTTTCTAAGCATTGTAGCAGGCAGCACTTGTATAAAGGTCTCCGCACACCAATGCGTCAGTGCGTTGCGGTTAGTTATCATATGTGCGAGAGCGGAAAAATATCTTCTGGACAGACCAATGCGTTAATTGGATTGCGTATTTAGTTAATTTTCTTAATTTTTTATTTCGTAAGGAAATCTGAAGTTATTTCTATTGATTATGTTGTATCTGTTTGTGTCTTTGGATTATGTTATTGTTCCAATTATATTTTATAATGTGTTTTTATCCTGAACTTATTATAAATAATTATTTTAGTATTTTTTTGACACAGATATGCTTAATATGCTAATTATAATGTTGTATGGTTTTACCAATTCAAAATTTATCATTTATATCAATAACCTGCTAAGTTCATGTCTCTCTCACGAAATGTCAAAATTAAAAAACATCTAACCCTAATCAACACATGGGTTTTCAAGTGAGTGATTTACAAAATATTGTTCATGGAAGCAAAGCTGTGCTGATGAGAGATAAATCTCAAAACGCGTCCACAGATGGCTATCCACTCAAGGTATCGGAAAGACATGATCTTAAAAATCAATGTTATTTTTATGGTTTTTGTTGAGTGCCACGAAGGTGGACTGAAAGCTATAGAATAACTGACAAATTTCATAAGAGATTTGTTTTTGGTAGTCCTAAAAAGACTCATTAGTATTATAGAGTTCCGGAAAGGTTGAGTATATTTATATATTCAAGCTTTGTTCCGTCTTTATTAAGTTTATCTGATTATCTATAATGTTGTATGGTTTTACCAATTCAAAACACATTATTGAATAGGATGGTTGCGATCGTTACTACGTGGTAATCCATACTTACACTGAATTGATAAATTCACATGTTTTAACCATACTTATTATATATTGGTATATTTTGTAACTAGGGCGAAAAGTTGTAATTTTTTTCGGGGAAGAACGAAATTGTACGAACAAAGTGAATGCGCACATTCACTCCAGAGAGAGAGAAATTGACAATTTCGCCCATGTTAAAAACAATATTTTTTAATACTCTTGCTAGGGGATGTATCTTACAAGTTTGGGATCCAGGGGTCATTCAAAAAAAAAAAATGGATTCAAAAATTAAGAATTTGCTTTTTCAGTTGTCTCCGACGGTGGGTATTCGTCATAAGAACTCTCCTCAGTCTCCGATATCACCATAGAATTTACACACGTTTTTTTTTATTTTTATTATAATTTTGTAATGGAACAAAATTTTTGCATTTCACCTCACTTTTTTAATATCGCGGTCTTGATTGTGTTCATTTTATTTTTATTTATTTATTTTAATGTAACCAAGAGACATTGATTAATGTGTGCGTGCGTTACCCAGATTATGTGGAAATACAACGAGATGTGATATTTTTCGTATTAAATAATCTACGTCAAGTAGTACTTTTCGCGCATGAGTAATAAAAGGATATTTTCGAGTTTCGACAGGTTAAGATCATTTTCAAGTTCACACTTCTTGAAAATGATATCCGTCGAAACTCGAGTCGTGTTAAATGTTTAAATTTATATAACTGTGACTAATAGGTTATATAATATTTTTACATATTAAGTGTGGTTAAAACATAGTGAATTTATCATTTCAGTGTAAACAAATATTGTATTTTGAAAAAAATGTTGTACTCAAACCTCTAAAAAGAAAGAAACATACATAGTGTTTTTAAAAGAGTGTCAATGAGTCATGAAATTTTAATTTCTAAATACATATATAGCGCTTCATACTAATACTAGACTTTACTAATATCTGCGCGAGGATGCGGATTCATAATCTGAAGCTTTATGGTGTCAAAACCTTTAGCATAGCATTTTTATGATGGTATTTTATTTAATGATGTCACCAAAACTTCTTTAGAAACACCCTGTAAACCCGCAAATCCCAGAAAAAGTTTCACTAACGTTTCATTTAAGTTTCGTTAACGATTAAAAAACGTCTACTGTCGATCCAGGGGTCGCTACAATTTTTTACACAAACTGGGGGGTTGCCAATGAAAAAAGTTTGCGCACCACCAAATCTTGACATATTTGGCATAAAATTAAAGATAAATTATTCCAGTTTAACATTATGCAAACTAAATTGTCCTAGATTATCTGGTTTTTGAGTTATCTAGATAATTGTGTTTTAAGATTATTTTGTTTTTGCAAATATTTCGCGAAAAATCTTGACATATTTGGTATTAAATTAAAGATAATTTATTTCAGTTTAAGATTCTGCAAAGTAAAGTGTTTTAGATTATCTATTTTTTGTGTTATCTAGAAAATTGGGTTTCAATATTTTATGTTTTTGCAAATATTTCGCGAAAAATTTGGACATATTTGGTATCAATTTAAAGATAATTGATTCCAGTTTAACATTCTGTAAAGTAAATTGTACTAGATGTACTAGTTTTTGGCTTATCTAGATAATTGAGTTTTAAGATTTTTTTGTTTTGCAAATAATTCGCGAAAAATCTTGACATATTTGGTATAAAACTAAAGATCAAACATTCCAGCTTAACATTTTGGAAGGTAAATTCTCCTAGATTATCTAGTTTTTGAGTTATCTAGATAATTCGTATTAAAGATTTTTTAATTTTTGCAAACATTTCGCGAAAAAACGACATATTTGGTATCAAATTAAAGATAATTTATTTCAATATATATATAAGTGTGTTGAAAATTGAAGTAATTAATCATTATAAATTACCAATTTAAAAGACTAATCTTTATACTAAAAAAATAAGACTAACTCTAACAACTACAACATCTTCTGTCACTTTTGGCACACTCAGCTGAAGATACTTTTTGTGAGCCGTTTCGCGACGTCAAAGCAAGTGACTTCAAACGGCCAAAACCTGAGGTGTCAGGGGCTGAGGGCCAAAGGGAAAAAAATACAGAAGTTTGGATGTTATTATACCTAATTTTGATCAAGATTTTTGATGGGTGAGATTCTTGTACACGATACTATTTGCACACTGCATTTATCAATGTTTGTTACGAGCTTAGTACGCTGTGCATGTATCTTGTACGTGTTTCCACAGAATCTAAAAAACAAAGAGAGTTCTTATAACAAAATTAAAATACAAATCGTACGTTTTTCTACCCTGTAGATTTGACAGTACAAACAGATTATTTTATATATTGGTACAGAGTATTTTTTCCCTTTGGCCCTCAGCCCCTGACACCTTAGGTCTTGGCCGTTTGAAGTCACTTGCTTTGACGTAGCGAAACGGCTCACACAAAGTATCTTCAGCTGAGTGTGACAGAAGATGTTGTAGTTGCTAGAGTTAGTCTTAGTTTTGGAGTATAAAGATTTGTGGTTTAAATTTGTAATTTTTAATAATTTATTTCAGTTTAACATTCTGCAAAGTAAATTGTCCAAGATTATCTAGTTTTTAAATTATCTAGATCAGGGGTCTCCAAACTTTCCAACCTTAGGGCCATACTGATTACTCCAGTAAGTTCCGAGGGCCAAAACCATATTATCATTGTTGCCGGTGGTAAAAAGTGAAATAGTCCACTGATGAAAAAAAAAGTCCGAAAAAGTACGCAACTTTTAAAAAAGGCAACAAATCGGACTAAAATCCGCAAAACGGGAACACTGCATATTATTAATTTTCCTGTCATTATCTGTAATTTCTAGATTAGTCGTAGAGTACGAGCCATGAGGAGTAATGTGACACGACATCTGGTGGACACAAGCGGAAATAGGTAGTACCTTCTTTCGCTAACAGATGGCGCTAATAGCACGTCCAGAATAATCTCGTTGGTTCGAGAAAGTTCTGGTGTCTTACACTCACTTCTAGGTGGCAGTAATTGGAATATATAAGAAGGCTAGTGGCACAACCACAAGTCAGTTCCTATGACACTGTTGTGAAATAAAATAGTGCGTACCACCTTAAAACGTGTTTGTGCGTATTTAAGTTTAAGACATCTTTGTAACAGTATTTTGATTTGAATTGTTGCTTTTGTGTGTGCTATAGTAGTATGGAAAAGAAGCGAAAAATTGATAGTGAATTCAGAAATTTCAAAGATCAGTGGAACATTTAGTATTTCGTAATTGAGTCCAGTAACAAGACGCTATGTTTGATTTGCAATGAAATCATAGCCGTTCTCATGGAATATAACATTAATCGTCATTATGAAACAAAACATTTTCAAAATAACTCAAAATATACAGGAAGTTTGCGGACAGAAAAATTCGAAGCTATGAAGCGCGGATTGAAATCGAAGCAATCTTCATATACAAAACTCAAAACTGAACAAGAGGCTGCAACTCGTGCCAGCTTTCGTGTGGCTCTTGAAATTGCAAAACGTGGAAAACCATTCACCGATGGAGAAATGTTCAAAGAATGCATAATTGTAGTAGCCGAAGAAATGTGCCCTGAAAAGGTAAATTTGGTAACAAAAAGGTAACTTTTCAGTATGTCACCAAACACTGTGGCTCGAAGGGTAGAAAACATCGCTGAAAATATATCCTCTCAACTGTTCGACAAAAATGGACATGTTGAGTGGTTTTCTTTGGCCTTGGATGAGTCAACGGATGTGTCAGATACTGCTCAGGTGTTGATTTATATTCGAGGAGTAGATAAAAGCTATGAAGTGCATGAAGAACTGCTTGATATGTAAAGTATTCATGATACAGATATTTTTAAAGGAGTTGAAATGGCCATTAATCAAAAGAACCTTCGATGGAAAAACTTGAAATGTATTATAACTGATGGAGGCAAAAACATGACTGGGAAAGATAAAGGAGTGGTCGCTCTTGTGTCAAAGGCTGTAGAAAATGACGTTGTTTCAAAACCATTAGTCTTACATGGTATCATTCATCAACAGTCTATGTGCGGAAAATGTTTAGATATGTCTGCAGTTCTGAAACCAGTCATATCAACTGTTAATTTTATCAGATCTTTTGGGCTGAATCACCGACAATTCCGACAATTTATTGAAGAGATTGGAGAAAATGACTTACCTTATCATACTGCCGTACGTTGGCTTAGTTGTGGGAAAGTCCTTCAGCGCTTTTTTGAACTTCGAGCAGTGATCGAAAATTTTTTGAATGAAAAGCATCGCCCTCTTACTGAATTACAAAGCAACGCATGGCTGTGGAAGTTAGCATTCTACGTTGATTTGACAAAACATGTGAACGAACTGAATTTGAGATTGCAAGGAGAAAACCAGCATCTTCCTGATTTATACACTAATATCAAATCATTCCGGAAGAAATTGATACTGTTTCAATCACAACTACGAAGTAAATGTTTTTTACATTTTAAAACATGTGAAATATTCAGCCACACCACTGAGACTGAGTTTCCTATCGATTTTGCAATCGAAACTTTGAGTGCTTTGAAAATAAATATTGATACTCGTTTCTCGGACTTTGATGCCATTGCGAATCAAATTAAGATTTTTCAGAATCCTTTTGATACTGACATT
This sequence comes from Phosphuga atrata, assembly GCA_944588485.1. Lineage (NCBI taxonomy): Eukaryota > Metazoa > Arthropoda > Insecta > Coleoptera > Silphidae > Phosphuga > Phosphuga atrata. The sequence continues at coordinate 14,756,013 of OX155908.1, read as the reverse complement.
GAAACCCTAGCCCCGGAACTTCAAATGGAAATGATTGATTTACAGTGCAGTGATATAATTAAGAACAAATATCAAAACTCATCTTTGTTGGAATTTTATAAGAGTCTTCCACTGACACAATTTGATAATTTGCATAAATTTGCTCGTGGGCAAGTTTTCTGTTTTTGATACTACTTATTTGTGTGAGAAGACCTTCTCCAAAATGAAGTACACAAAAAATGTTTACAGATCTAAATTAACTGATGAGCATCTTAAATCTCTTTTAATAATTGGTACAAGTAAAATTAGTCCACATCTACAAACTATTGTCAGTGGAAAATCTCAATTACATAAATCTCATTAGTATTTCATATGTCATCATGCTTGTTATAAGTTATGTTTTTATTTAAAATGTATAAAATGTTAGTTGGATTCATTTCAATAATTTGTTAGTTATTATATACTGAAGTTAAATTTTCTGCATATTATACATGTCTTTACTCATTACAATTCTGTGTTTCTTTATCCAACTTTTCACAAAAACAATAACAATGAGCCTACAACAATGTTATGAGTAGTTAGCCCATGCCCATATCAATGTAGATGTCATATTAATAATTATTCAACATAAAATTAGAATACTTCAGTAAACTAAATTTAATTTGCTATAAAAAATATATTCTCTAAAAGGAGTTTTCAAGTATGCTAGCTCTCCGCGGGTCGGACAAAATCTGTCCGCGGGCCGGATGTGGCCCTCGGGCCGTAGTTTGGAGACCCCTGATCTAGATAATTGGGTTTTAATATTTTCTTGTTTTTTCAAATATTTCGCGATAAATCTTGATATATTTGGTATCAAATTAACAATAATTTTTTCCAGTTTAACATTCTGCAAACTATATTGTCTTAGACTATCTAAGTTTTGAGTTATATAGGAAATTGGTTTTTAAGATTTTTTTTATTTTTGCAAATATATCGCGAAAAATTTAGACATATTTGGTATCAAATTAAAGATAATTTATTCCCGTTTACTATTCTGCAAACTAAATTGCCCTAGATATTCTAGTTTATGCGTTATCTAGAAAATTGGTTTGTTTTCCAAATTTGCAAATTTAGCAGTATTTTGGCAATTCGCGATAAAGAGAAAAAACCTTGACAAGTTTTCTATCAAATTAAGGCTGCACTAGTTTGCAAATTTGTTAAGTACATTAACGTAGCTTCACCGGTTATCAAGTTATCGATGTTTTAACAATTTGCGATTTTTTTTAGAAATTTCTCTGTTGAAATCGCAACAAATCCGCAACAAAAAGCTTCCTACTGCCTTAATAAAACGAACATCTCGAGAAGATTTACTTAGTTTTCACAAAAATAAGCGTCCTATGTTGGGCAGAAGGACCTTGTGGTCGATAGCCCTTTGTGTAATGCCTAAAATATACAATAATTATATATCTCTCTAAGCGTCCTATATTTAGGACGTCAGAAATATCCTGTTTAACAACGTTCTTGGCTGACACTAGACACACAAGACTAGATAGACAAGACTAGACCAACAAAACTAGAGGGACAAGACTAGACAGACAAGACTAGACAGACAAGACTAGACAGACAAGACTAGACAGACAAGACTAGACAGACAAGACTAGACAGACAAGACTAGACAGACAAGACTAGACAGACAAGACTAGACAGACAAGACTAGACAGACAAGACTAGACAGACAAGACTAGACAGACAAGACTAGACAGACAAGACTAGACAGACAAGACTAGACAGACAAGACTAGACAGACAAGACTAGACAGACAAGACTAGACAGACAAGACTAGACAGACAAGACTAGACAGACAAGACTAGACAGACAAGACTAGACAGACAAGACTAGACAGACAAGACTAGACAGACAAGACTAGACAGACAAGACTAGACAGACAAGACTAGACAGACAAGACTAGACAGACAAGACTAGACAGACAAGACTAGACAGACAAGACTAGACAGACAAGACTAGACAGACAAGACTAGACAGACAAGACTAGACAGACAAGACTAGACAGACAAGACTAGACAGACAAGACTAGACAGACAAGACTAGACAGACAAGACTAGACAGACAAGACTAGACAGACAAGACTAGACAGACAAGACTAGACAGACAAGACTAGACAGACAAGACTAGACAGACAAGACTAGACAGACAAGACTAGACAGACAAGACTAGACAGACAAGACTAGACAGACAAGACTAGACAGACAAGACTAGACAGACAAGACTAGACAGACAAGACTAGACAGACAAGACTAGACAGACAAGACTAGACAGACAAGACTAGACAGACAAGACTAGACAGACAAGACTAGACAGACAAGACTAGACAGACAAGACTAGACAGACAAGACTAGACAGACAAGACTAGACAGACAAGACTAGACAGACAAGACTAGACAGACAAGACTAGACAGACAAGACTAGACAGACAAGACTAGACAGACAAGACTAGACAGACAAGACTAGACAGACAAGACTAGACAGACAAGACTAGACAGACAAGACTAGACAGACAAGACTAGACAGACAAGACTAGACAGACAAGACTAGACAGACAAGACTAGACAGACAAGACTAGACAGACAAGACTAGACAGACAAGACTAGACAGACAAGACTAGACAGACAAGACTAGACAGACAAGACTAGACAGACAAGACTAGACAGACAAGACTAGACAGACAAGACTAGACAGACAAGACTAGACAGACAAGACTAGACAGACAAGACTAGACAGACAAGACTAGACAGACAAGACTAGACAGACAAGACTAGACAGACAAGACTAGACAGACAAGACTAGACAGACAAGACTAGACAGACAAGACTAGACAGACAAGACTAGACAGACAAGACTAGACAGACAAGACTAGACAGACAAGACTAGACAGACAAGACTAGACAGACAAGACTAGACAGACAAGACTAGACAGACAAGACTAGACAGACAAGACTAGACAGACAAGACTAGACAGACAAGACTAGACAGACAAGACTAGACAGACAAGACTAGACAGACAAGACTAGACAGACAAGACTAGACAGACAAGACTAGACAGACAAGACTAGACAGACAAGACTAGACAGACAAGACTAGACAGACAAGACTAGACAGACAAGACTAGACAGACAAGACTAGACAGACAAGACTAGACAGACAAGACTAGACAGACAAGACTAGACAGACAAGACTAGACAGACAAGACTAGACAGACAAGACTAGACAGACAAGACTAGACAGACAAGACTAGACAGACAAGACTAGACAGACAAGACTAGACAGACAAGACTAGACAGACAAGACTAGACAGACAAGACTAGACAGACAAGACTAGACAGACAAGACTAGACAGACAAGACTAGACAGACAAGACTAGACAGACAAGACTAGACAGACAAGACTAGACAGACAAGACTAGACAGACAAGACTAGACAGACAAGACTAGACAGACAAGACTAGACAGACAAGACTAGACAGACAAGACTAGACAGACAAGACTAGACAGACAAGACTAGACAGACAAGACTAGACAGACAAGACTAGACAGACAAGACTAGACAGACAAGACTAGACAGACAAGACTAGACAGACAAGACTAGACAGACAAGACTAGACAGACAAGACTAGACAGACAAGACTAGACAGACAAGACTAGACAGACAAGACTAGACAGACAAGACTAGACAGACAAGACTAGACAGACAAGACTAGACAGACAAGACTAGACAGACAAGACTAGACAGACAAGACTAGACAGACAAGACTAGACAGACAAGACTAGACAGACAAGACTAGACAGACAAGACTAGACAGACAAGACTAGACAGACAAGACTAGACAGACAAGACTAGACAGACAAGACTAGACAGACAAGACTAGACAGACAAGACTAGACAGACAAGACTAGACAGACAAGACTAGACAGACAAGACTAGACAGACAAGACTAGACAGACAAGACTAGACAGACAAGACTAGACAGACAAGACTAGACAGACAAGACTAGACAGACAAGACTAGACAGACAAGACTAGACAGACAAGACTAGACAGACAAGACTAGACAGACAAGACTAGACAGACAAGACTAGACAGACAAGACTAGACAGACAAGACTAGACAGACAAGACTAGACAGACAAGACTAGACAGACAAGACTAGACAGACAAGACTAGACAGACAAGACTAGACAGACAAGACTAGACAGACAAGACTAGACAGACAAGACTAGACAGACAAGACTAGACAGACAAGACTAGACAGACAAGACTAGACAGACAAGACTAGACAGACAAGACTAGACAGACAAGACTAGACAGACAAGACTAGACAGACAAGACTAGACAGACAAGACTAGACAGACAAGACTAGACAGACAAGACTAGACAGACAAGACTAGACAGACAAGACTAGACAGACAAGACTAGACAGACAAGACTAGACAGACAAGACTAGACAGACAAGACTAGACAGACAAGACTAGACAGACAAGACTAGACAGACAAGACTAGACAGACAAGACTAGACAGACAAGACTAGACAGACAAGACTAGACAGACAAGACTAGACAGACAAGACTAGACAGACAAGACTAGACAGACAAGACTAGACAGACAAGACTAGACAGACAAGACTAGACAGACAAGACTAGACAGACAAGACTAGACAGACAAGACTAGACAGACAAGACTAGACAGACAAGACTAGACAGACAAGACTAGACAGACAAGACTAGACAGACAAGACTAGACAGACAAGACTAGACAGACAAGACTAGACAGACAAGACTAGACAGACAAGACTAGACAGACAAGACTAGACAGACAAGACTAGACAGACAAGACTAGACAGACAAGACTAGACAGACAAGACTAGACAGACAAGACTAGACAGACAAGACTAGACAGACAAGACTAGACAGACAAGACTAGACAGACAAGACTAGACAGACAAGACTAGACAGACAAGACTAGACAGACAAGACTAGACAGACAAGACTAGACAGACAAGACTAGACAGACAAGACTAGACAGACAAGACTAGACAGACAAGACTAGACAGACAAGACTAGACAGACAAGACTAGACAGACAAGACTAGACAGACAAGACTAGACAGACAAGACTAGACAGACAAGACTAGACAGACAAGACTAGACAGACAAGACTAGACAGACAAGACTAGACAGACAAGACTAGACAGACAAGACTAGACAGACAAGACTAGACAGACAAGACTAGACAGACAAGACTAGACAGACAAGACTAGACAGACAAGACTAGACAGACAAGACTAGACAGACAAGACTAGACAGACAAGACTAGACAGACAAGACTAGACAGACAAGACTAGACAGACAAGACTAGACAGACAAGACTAGACAGACAAGACTAGACAGACAAGACTAGACAGACAAGACTAGACAGACAAGACTAGACAGACAAGACTAGACAGACAAGACTAGACAGACAAGACTAGACAGACAAGACTAGACAGACAAGACTAGACAGACAAGACTAGACAGACAAGACTAGACAGACAAGACTAGACAGACAAGACTAGACAGACAAGACTAGACAGACAAGACTAGACAGACAAGACTAGACAGACAAGACTAGACAGACAAGACTAGACAGGCAAGACTAGACAGACAAGACTAGACAGGCAAGACTAGACAGACAAGACTAGACAGACAACAGCAACAAATCAGAATCTAATTGAGAAATTCCAAACTTTCTATCTAAGCTTTGTCTGTCTATAACTAGAGAACTGGGCTAGATAGACTAGATTTTCAAAGACTAGATAGTTGGTCAATTATTCAAGGACTAGACAGACTAGTTTACAGACTAGTCTACTACTGACACTAGTTTACTACAGACGATTAGTCTGTGTAGATAAACCTTGTCTAAGCATTGTCATCTATCTGCAATTTTGAAATTTGTAGGGCTGTTCCAAGCAATCTACGAGACATTTCTCACTGGCGAAACATTTTTCTCGTTTTTCCTTGCAGCGTTTATTGTAAATGCGAGCGGAATTTATAGATTTCGCGAATGATTTATTTGATAACTTGCCGCGAATACTAACGGCTCTTTAAGCGTGCGTCCCTCCTCCTCCTTCCTGCCGGCTAGAGAAGGAGGCAACGGCTCGAAAAAGCTGCAGCGAGGACTTTTCCTCCGCAATCTTTACAGATTTATTAGGTTTTTGCAAGTGTGGACTAGCTCCAGAAATTTCGAAATTACAGATAGACAAACTTACTTAGACAAGTTTTATCCGTACAGACTAATTCTTGAATAATTTACCAACAATCTAGTGTTTGGAAATCTAGTCTGCTTAGTCTAGTTTTCTAGTTATACACAGATAAACTTTACTTACAAAATTTGGATTTTTGGTTTCTGAAAAATGTGGACTAGCTCGACTAATTTCGAAGTCACAGACATACCAACTAGGCTAGACAAGTTTTGTCTTCACAGACTAATTCCGGAATAATAGAATAACTATCTGGACTTCGAAAATCTAGTCTAACTAGTTTAGGCATCTAGTTATAGACAAACGAACTTTACTTACAAAATTTAGTTTTTTAGTTGCAAATTTGTTGCTTGAAAAAATGTGAACTAGCTCGACTAATTTCGAAACCACAGATAGACGAACTAAGCTAGACAGAATTTGTCTTCACAGGTTAATTTTTGAAAAATAGAGTAACAATCTAGTCTTTGAAAATCTTGTCTAGCTGGTCCAGTTATGTAGTTATAGACAGACAAAATTTGAATTTTTGGTTTCTGTATTGCTTGAAAAAATGTGGACTAGCTCGACTAATTTCGAAATCATAGACAGACCAACTAAGCTGGACAAGTTTTGCCTTCGTAGACTAATACCTGAATAATAGACGAATAATCTAGTGTTTCAAAATCTAGTTTAACTGGTCAATTTATCTAGTTATAGACAAACAAACTTTACTTACAAAATTAGGATTTTTAGTTTCCGAATTGTTGGTTACAAAAATGTGGACTAGCGCGAATAATTTTGAAATCACAGATAGACAAACTTAGCTAGACTAGTTTTGTCTTTTGTCACAGACTAATTCATGAATAATAGAGTAACAATATAGTCTTTTAAAATCTTGTCTAACTAGTATAGTTATCTAGTTATAGACAGACAAAATTTGGATTTTTGGTTTCTGATTTGTTGCTTGGAAAAATATGGACTAGCTAGACTAATTTCGAAATTACAGACAGACCAACTAAGCTAGACAAGTTTTGTCCTTGTAGACTAATGCCTGAATAATAGACTAACAATCTAGTGTTTGAAAATATAATATAACTGGTCTAGTTATATAGTTATAGACAGACAAACTTTACTTACAAAATTTGTATTTTTGTTTGGGAAAATAGATGTGAACTAGCTCGACTAATTTCGAAATCACAGCCAGACGGACTTAGCTTGACAAGTTTTGTCTTCACAGACTAATTCTTGAATAATAGACCAACAATATAGACTTCGCCGATTTAGTCTAGCTAGTTTAGTTTTTTAATTATAGACAATTAAACTTAATGTATACATGAAAAATCTACCCAAAAACTTTTAAATGCTCGACGCGAGCATGTAAAAACCTCGCGAGTTTCCCTCTAATGGAAAAATGTAAACCAAACAAGTAAAGCAAAACCGGCCGACACACATTTCCACGCCCGCGTTTTCCGCTAGATTTGCCGAGAAAAGCGCGAAACGATACGCATTAGCGCCCTTCCGCCGGAAAACGCGCCCGCTTTTCTTAATGCGAACCGAACCGACAAGTTTTCCGCGGTTATTGCCGCCGGAAAAGTCGTTCCAGACACCGGGCGCCCCGAAAACCAATCACGACCCGTCCTAATGGACACCGTTTACACAATTGCTTCCCAATTTCCAACATCAGAACAGCACCAGCTAGCTACCCTGGTTTGACTAAGACTAGATAGACACAGCTAAATACTGAGTTGATAGACTAGACAGACTAAACATACTAGACAGACCAGCCAGAGCAGCCAAAACAGCCAGAGCAGCCAGACCAGACATACCAGCCAGACCAGCTAGAGCAGCCAGAGCAGGCAGAGCAGCCAGACTAGACAGACCAGCCAGACCAGACAGACTAACTAGAGCAGCCAAAGCAGCTAGACCAGACAGACCAGCCAGACCGGCCAGACCAGCTAGAGCAGCCAGACCTGACAGACGAGCCAGACCAGCTGGAGCAGCCAGACCAGACAGACCAGCCAGACCAGCTAGAGCAGCCAGAGCAGGCAGACCGGCCAGACCGGCCAGACCAGCTAGAGTAGCCAGACCTGACAGACGAGCCAGACCAGCCTGACCAGCTAGAGCAGCCAGACCAGACAGACCAGCCAGACCAGCTAGACTAGACAGACCAGACAGACCAACTAGAGCAGCCAGACCAGACAGACCAGCCAGACCAGCTATAGCAGCCAGAGCAGCCAGACCAGCCAGACCAGCTAGAGCAGCCAGAGCAGCCAGACTAGACAGAATAGCCAGACCAGACAAACTAACTATAGCAGCCACAGCAGCCAGAGCAGCCAGACCAGACAGACCAGCCTGACCAGCTAGACCAGCTAGAGCAGCCAGAGCAGACAGACCAGCCAGACCAGAAAGATCAACTAGAGCAACCAGAGCAGCCAGACCAGACAGACCCACCAGACCAGCCAGACCAGCTAGAGCAGCCAGACCAGACAGACCAGCCAGACCAGCTAAAGCAGCGAGAGAAACCAGACCAGACATACCAGCCAGACCAGCTAGAGCAGGCAGAGCAGCCAGACTAGACAGACCAGCCAGACCAAACAGACTAACTAGAGCGGCCAGAGCAGCCAGACCAGACAGACCAGCCAGACCGGCCAGACCAGCTAGAGCAGCCAGACCTGACAGACCAGTCAGACCAGCCTGACCAGCTAGAGCAGCCAGAGCAGACGCTCTGCCTGATCAGACAGACCAGCCAGACCAGAAAGACCAACTAAAGCAGCCAGAGCAGCCAGACCAGACAGACCCACCAGACCAGCCAGACCAGCTAGAGCAGCCAGACCAGCCAGACCAGCCAGACCAGCTAGAGCAGCCAGGCCAGCCACTCCAGCCAGACCAGACCGACTAGACAACCAAGACTAGACATACAAGACAAAACAGACAAGACTAGACAGACAAGACTAGACAGACAAAACTAGGCAGACAAGATCAAGCTTTCTTAACCGTTGGGATCATGTACTCGTACTGCTTCTACCTCACCAATATCTTCTTGTTATTTTCTTCTACAACTACCACCTTTACTGGAATCTTGTTCCTCTTCATTAAATAAACTCCTGTTTATTTGATGAAGAAGGAGGAGAAAGCTAAAGCGTCGCCGGCTGGTACTTCTGGATCACTTCGATAACGACGCCGTGCGCCGCTTGCAGCGCCATCTTCATCGCCATTTGATAGAACTGGCAGTCTGATCGTCTTATCCGGCCGCACCCTCGCCATTTGGATCGCCTTCTGCCCCCTCCCCCCCAAAGCCCTTCTTCTCATAGCCCCCATGGTCTCCCGCAAGTTCATTGGCGCCATGGCGCATAAGACTGCTTATCAAGCTTTCTTAACCGTTGGTGTAATATACTAGTACTGCTCCTGCCTCATCAATATCTTCTTGTTATTCTTCTGCACAGCTTCCACCTTTACCGGAATCTTGTTCCTCTTCATTAAATAAATTTGATGAAGGTTTATTTGATGAAGAAGAAGAAGGAGGAGAAGGCTAAAGCGTTGCAGGTGTTTCACCAGGAAGGATTACTACGCTGCAGTGGAGCTGGTAACTGCAGGGAATAAAAGAAGGAGGGGCATATTAAAGCGTTGCTTCTGCTCTAGGGCATACATTTCATCCAGCAGTTGAGCGGTATCAACGTGGTGATGTTCTACTGGCGAGTCATCTTCGCAGCTTCTCGAAACGCGTTTTGGCCTGCAACTTCCTTATCGTCTTAGTCATTGTGCAAGTCATCGCTTTGATCATCGACCAAACAGGCAGAAGGATCATCTTTATGCAGGATTTTCTCGCTGAGCGCTGGGCTACTTCCTTGGGCGCTGTTGGACGAGCTGATAAAGACCATCATAACCTCCTAGGCTGATGGCCTTCGCCATGGTTGAGCACAGGCATGCTCAAATCCACCCTCTCAGGTCGATACGAATCTTTGACAGGCAATGCCAATGAATATCCTAGCACCTTCTGGAGACGGCGGTTTGGACTGCATCCTCCTCAACGTCTTAGGCGTTGTGCAAGTCATCTCTTTCATCGTCGACCGAACAGGCAGAAGGATCCTCTGGAAGAAGGATCTTCTCACTTGGAGCTGGGCCTCTTCCTTGGGCGTTGTTGGACGAGCTAATAAAAATCTCCTCCACCTACTTGGCTGATGGCCTTCGCCGTGACCTTCGTCGTGGCTGAGGATAGGTACGCTCAAACCTACCCTCTCAAGTCGATTCGAATCTTCGCCAGACAATGTCAATGAACATCCTCGCAGCTTCTAGAGAAGGCAGTTTGGTTTTTTGACAATGAACATCTTTGGCGCTTATGGAGACGGCGGTTTGACCTGTATCCTCCTCACCGCCTTAGGAGTTGTGCAAATCATAGCCAGCTTGATCGCTGCTTTCATCGTCGACCGAACAGGCAGAAGGATCCTCTAGGTCACATCTTTGATCATAATAGCTGATGCTTTGTTCGGTTGCGGCATCTACTTCCAGATCCACCACGACGGCTGCGGCTTCACCATCGGCATCCTGATCTACATCACATCATCAGCTTCTCGCTGGGAGCTGGGCCGCTTCCTTGGGCGAGCTGGTACCGACCAGGGTCAAAACCCCAGTCGCTACCGCGGTTACCTACTTGTTGCGCAGATGAACACCATCGGCCCGTCTACATCATCGGCTTCTCGGTGGGTACTGGGTCGCTTCCTTGGGCGAGTTGATATCGACCAGGGTCAAAAGCCCAGTCGCCACCGCCGTTATCTGCTTGTTACGCTGATGAACACTATCAACCCGTTTACATCATCGGCTTCTTGCTGGGAGTTGGGCCGCTTCCTTGAGCGTAGTTGGGCGAGCTAATCAGCGTCACCCCGTGGCTGATGGCCTTTGCCGTGACCGTCAGTTTCTCCACGCTGAATAACACCATCGGCCCGTCGCTTCTCTTCTACGGCCATGGCGGTAGCACAGCAGCAGGTTTTCGTCTTGTTCTGTCTGGTGGAGACTAACAGGAAGTCGCGGAGGAGATTCAGCAGGAACTGATGACAGGCACGCCCAAACCCACCCTTTCAGGTTTGTAGGTATCTTCTCTTGACAGACAATGAATTTTTGCAGCTTCTGGAGACGATGGTTTGGACTGCATCCTCCAAACTATCGTAGGGGTTGTGTAGGTCATAGCCATCTTGATCGCCGCTTTCATCGTCGAGTGAACAAGCAGAAGAATCTAGACTAGACAGATCTAGACAGACTAGACCTATTACAGAGGTCTAATCTCTGTAGTCGGTCTAGTCTAGATCTGCTGTCTAGTGCGGACAAGATCGACTAGACCGATCAGACCAACTAGAGAATCCAATAAATCTCTCACTTTGCAATTTATGAAAAGACTAGACAGACAACATGTCGCCGACTCGTACTTCTCGACCGGCCATCAGTTCACTTTTTTCATCTTATCCAGCCGTACCATCGCCATTAGGATCGCCTAATGCCTCCTCCCCGTTAAAGCGGTCCATTTCATCGCTTCTTCGCCGGCGGCTTCTGCATGGTCTCCCCAACGTTCATCGGCAACATGGCGCATAAGTGAACGAGAAGCTGCTTATCAAGCTTTCGTAACCGTTGGGATCATGTACTTGTACTGCTTCTGCCTCACCAGTAACTTCTTGTTATTCTCGATTTTCTGTACCGCTCCCACCTTTACCGGAATCTTGTTCCTCTTCATTAAATAATCTCCTGTTTATTTGATCAAGACAAGAGTTTTGCCGCGGGAAGGAATACGACGCTGCAGCGGAGCTGGAAAGGATCCGGTTGGTTAGTACAAAGGACGTAAGCAGTTTCGAAAAAGTTCAGCAAGTTGCTGAAGGAAAAGGTGCGTGTTAAAGCGTTGCTTCAGCTCTTGGGCATGCATTTCGACCAGCAGCTGAGCGGTATCAACTTGGTGATGTTCCGTCCCCAAGTCATCTTTGCAGTTTTTGGAGACGGCGGTTTGGTCTGCATCCTCCTCATTCGTCTTGACTGCCGTCCTTTTATCATCCACCGAACAGGCAAAATGATCCTCTGACTCTCTCAAGCTCCCGGTCGGTATCAGCTCTCTCAAGCTGATACCGACCATGGCCAAAAGCCCAGTCGCTACCGCCGTTGACTATTTGTTATGCTGATGAACACCATCGGCACGTCCACATCATCGGCTTCTCGCTGGGAGCTGGGCGACTTCCTTGGACATTGTTGGGCCAGCTGATACCGAACGCCGTCACCTCCTCGAACTGGCTGACGGCCTTCGCCGTGACCGGCCGTTTCTCTACGCTGTTGAAAACATCAGCCAGTCGCTTCTCTTCTACGGATATGTCGGAGGTGAAATATAGTGAGGAGGGTGCAGGCCAAACCGCCGTCTCCAGAAACTGCGAGGAAGTTCATTGTCTTTGTCTGTCAAGAGAAGATTCCTATGGACCCGAGCCTGCTGAATCTCCTCCAGCGACTTCCCGTTAGTATCCACCAGACAGAACGAAATGAAGACGAAACCTGCCACAGTGACACTGCCGTAGCCGTAGAAGAGAAGCGACGGGCCGATGGTGTTCATGAGCGTTGAGAAACTGCTAGTCACGCCGCAGGCCATCAGCCATGTGAAGGGTGACGGTCGGTGTCAGCTCGCCCAACAACGCCCAATGAAGCGACCAAGCTCCCAGCGAAGCTATCAGCCAGTTGAAGGCCAACAACGCCCAAGGAAGCGGCCCAGCTCCAGCGAGAAGCCGATGATGTAGATGTAGATCAGTTGAAGCCATAGCCGTCGTGGTCGAACTGAAAGTAGATGCCGCAACCGAACAAAGCAGCAGCCATTATGATCAAAGATTTGAACCAGAGAATATCACAGTGGCAGGTTTCGTCTTCATCTCGTTCTGTCTGACGGAGACTAACGGGAAGTCCCTGGAGGAGATTTAGCAGGGGCTGAGGACAGGCACGCTCAAACCCACCTTTTCAGGTTGATAGGAATCTTCTCTCGACAGACAATGGCAATGAACAATCTTCGCAGCTTCTGGAGACGGCGGTTTGGTCTGCATCCTCCTCACCATCTTAGGCGTTGTGCAATTCATAGCCACATTGACCGCCGCTTTCATCGTTCACCGAACAGGCAAAAGGATCCTGTGGTTCAAATCTTTGATCATAATGGCTGCTGCTTTGTTCGGTTGCGGCATCTACTTCCAGTTGGACCACGACGGCTTCAACTGATCTACATCTACATCATCGGCTTCTCGCTGGAGATGGGCCACTTCCTTGGGCGTTGTTGGGCGAATTGATTTCGACCGCCGTCACCTCCTTCAACTGGCTGATGGCCTCGATGGGAGCTAGGCCGCTACCTTGGGCGTTGTTGGGTGAGCTGATACCAACCACCGTCACCTTGGCTGATGACCTTCGCCGTGACCGGCAGTTTCTCCACGCTGATAAACACCACCGACCCATTCTTCTTCCCTTCTACGGCTATGGCGGTATCACAGAGCAGGTTTCGTCTTTATTTCGTTCTGTCTGCTGGAGACTAACAGGAAGTCGCTGGAGAAGATTCAACAGAGGCTGAGGACAGGCAGGCTAAAACCCACCCTCTCAGGTCGGTAGGAATCTTCTGTTGATAGACAATACGCGTCAGTAGGGAAAGATCCTATGTTCTGGAACCTCCTTACTCCTCAAGGTTCTGAGAGGTCTGAGGCTGAGAGCCTGAGACATGACTGTTGGATTTATATAGTTGCTATTAGTTTTAGGACCAGACTAAAAGCTGATTAATAATAGACCTCACACCCTGTTTAGCGTGGGTCTACATAGACCTCACCACCCTGTTTAGCGTGGGGCTACATAGACCTCACACCCTGTTTAGCGTAGGGCCACATAGCCCTCACACCCTGTTTAGCGTGGGGCACATAGACCTCACACCCTGTTTAGTGTGGGGTTACATAGACCTCATACCCCGTTTAGCGTGCGGCCACATAGACCTTCGCACCTGTTTAACGTGTGGCTACATAGACCTCACACCCTGTTTAGCGTGGGGCTACATAGACCTCACACCGTGTTTTGCGTGGGAATACATAGACCTCACACACTGTTTAGCGTGGGGCTACATAGACCTCACATCCTGTTTAGTGTGGGGCTACATAGACCTCACACTCCGCTTATTGAAGCTGATTAAAGCTAATTAAAGCTGAGGAGTTAGGAGGTTCCAGAGCATAAGATCTTTCTTTACTCGAATCTCTTAACAGACAAGCCGCGTCTCTTGACAGACAAGACTAGACAGACAAGACTAGAGGGACAATACAAAACAGACAGGACTAGACAGACAAGACTAGACAGACAAGACTAGACAGACAAGACTTGACAGACAAGACTAGACAGACAAGACTAGACAGACAAGACTACACAGACAAGACTAGACAGACAAGACTAGACAGACAAGACTAGACAGACAAGACTAGACAGACAAGACTAGACAGACAAGACTAGACAGACAAGACTTGACAGACAAGACTAGACAGACAAGACTAGACAGACAAGACAAGACAGACAAGACTAGACAGACAAGACTTGACAGACAAGACTTGACAGACAAGACTAGACAGACAAGACTAGACAGACAAGACTAGACAGACAAGACTAGTCAGACAAGACTAGACAGACAAGACTAGACAGACAAGACTAGACAGACAAGACTTGACAGACAAGACTAGACAGACAAGACTAGACAGACAAGACTAGACAGACAAGACTAGACAGACAAGACTAGACAGACAAGACTAGACATACAAGACTAGACAGACAAGATTTGACAGACAAGACTAGACAGACAAGACTAGACAGACAAGACTAGACAGACAAGACTAGACATACAAGACTAGACAGACAAGACTAGACAGACAAGACTAGACAGACAAGACTAGACAGACAAGACTAGACAGACAAGACTAGACAGACAAGACTAGACAGACAAGACTAGACAGACAAGACTAGACAGACAAGACTAGACAGACAAGACTAGACAGACAAGACTAGACAGACAAGACTAGACAGACAAGACTAGACAGACAAGACTAGACAGACAAGACTAGACAGACAAGACTAGACAGACAAGACTAGACAGACAAGACTAGACAGACAAGACTAGACAGACAAGACTAGACAGACAAGACTAGACAGACAAGACTAGACAGACAAGACTAGACAGACAAGACTAGACAGACAAGACTAGACAGACAAGACTAGACAGACAAGACTAGACAGACAAGACTAGACAGACAAGACTAGACAGACAAGACTAGACAGACAAGACTAGACAGACAAGACTAGACAGACAAGACTAGACAGACAAGACTAGACAGACAAGACTAGACAGACAAGACTAGACAGACAAGACTAGACAGACAAGACTAGACAGACAAGACTAGACAGACAAGACTAGACAGACAAGACTAGACAGACAAGACTAGACAGACAAGACTAGACAGACAAGACTAGACAGACAAGACTAGACAGACAAGACTAGACAGACAAAACTAGACAGACAAGACTAGACAGACAAGACTAGACAGACAAGACTAGACAGACAAGACTAGACAGACAAGACTAGACAGACAAGACTAGACAGACAAGACTAGACAGACAAGACTAGACAGACAAGACTAGACAGACAAGACTAGACAGACAAGACTAGACAGACAAGACTAGACAGACAAGACTAGACAGACAAGACTAGACAGACAAGACTAGACAGACAAGACTAGACAGACAAGACTAGACAGACAAGACTAGACAGACAAGACTAGACAGACAAGACTAGACAGACAAGACTAGACAGACAAGACTAGACAGACAAGACTAGACAGACAAGACTAGACGGTTAAGATTAGGCAGACAAGACTGTAGGGCAAGTGTAGACAAATAATATGGACCACAGTGGACTGATCAGACAAGTTTAATGTTGTTTGCCAATTGAATGTGCA
The DNA here is from genome assembly GCA_944588485.1 of Phosphuga atrata. Classification (NCBI taxonomy): domain Eukaryota; kingdom Metazoa; phylum Arthropoda; class Insecta; order Coleoptera; family Silphidae; genus Phosphuga; species Phosphuga atrata. Next base: position 14,739,801 of record OX155908.1, on the reverse strand, counting down.
AATTTAATAATTGCGGTATCATTGGGAGGGTCGTAATTGAGTCAAACATTTGCAGAGCATTAGGCTTGATTGACCCCAATTGCTTTCGGCTCGTATTTGCCCGGTTTTCATTACCGATCGCGTCTTGTTTGTTCAGTCCGATCCTGTCCAATTGGTCGGTGCGGTAAGTCTTCATCTGAAGAGTCGGTCCGATCTACTCGGCATTAATATTGAAACGTGTTCGATCTGTCGCGTCCGGCATGGGCGGATAGCCCCCCGAAACCGACGAAGTTGTGATTTATTAAAACCGGATTTGCAGATGTATTGATTGATCGACAATTGGCCCAAATTATTTGCGAAAACTAACACTGATTTGATTATCTAAGCTTTGCGAATGAACTAGACTCGCTGGTCTGTTATTCAATGTGGACTAGCTTAATCAATTCCTAAACTAATCTTTGCAAATGGATTAGACTCCCTAGTCTGTTACTCAGTGTGGACTAGTTTAATCTATTACTAACCTAACCTAACCTTTGAAAATGGAGCAGACTCGCGCTAGTCCGTTACTCAATGTGGACTAGCTTAATCTATTCCTAACTTAACCTTTGGAAATAGAGTAGACTCCCTAGTCCGTTACTCAATGTGGACTAGTTTAATATATTCCTAACCTAACCTAACCTTTGAAAATGGAGTAGACTCGCGCTAGTCCGTTACTCAATGTGGACTATCTTAATCTATTCCTAACTTAACCTTTGGAAATAGAGTAGACTCCCTAGTCCGTTACTCAATGTGGACTAGTTTAATATATTCCTAACCTAACCTAACCTTTGAAAATGGAGTAGACTCGCGCTAGTCCGTTACTCAATGTGGACTAGCTTAACCTATTCCTAACCCAGACTTTGCAAATGGAGTAGACTCCTTAGTCCGTTACTCGGTGTGGACTACTTTAATCTATTCTTAACCTAACCTAACCTTTGGAAATTGAGTAGACTCGCGCTAGTCCGCTAGTTATTCAATGTGGTCTAGCTTAATATATTCCAAACAAATCGACTTGAACTAGTCCAGTCTAGTCTCGTTACTCTGATAACCGAGCGAATTAACTAACAAAGCCAATTGTTTTCGTTGCTCCCGGAACTCTTCCGGATTAGTTTACGGTGTCGTTAAGTCGGACGTGATTTGTCTCCTCCCCCTCAGCTCCGGATTTGTCCCGGAGTTTTGTCCTGCATAAAACATGGCCAACTGTGATGTGCGTGTGCTTGATACCCTTCACACGTACTAGATGTCCGTCATCTAGGGCCGATATTAGACAGATGGAGAAAGCGGCTGGGATTTGCATAAGTGGAAAAGTGAGCGATTTATGTGATTCGCGATTTTCGAGTGGCTTCGCCAATTTGATAATTCCAGACGGACGGAATTACTTCGACAAGCATAGTCTACACAGACTAATTCTTGAAGAGTGTGCCAACAATTGAGTCTTTGAAAATCTAGTCTATATAATGTATTTATCCAGTTATAGACAGACAAAGTTCAGTTACAAAATTTGTTTTGCATGGGAAATTAGTTTCGTGGACTAGCTCTACTAATTTCTAAATAACAGACAGACAAACTTAGTTAGACAAGTTTCGTCGCCACAAACTAATTCTTGGTTATTTAATAACAAACTAGTCTTTAAAAACCTAATCTATCTAGTATAGTTATCTAGTTATAGACGTGCAAAGTTTAGTTAGAAATTTAGAATTTTCTGTTTTTTGTTTATTGCGAAATTGGACTAGCTCATCTAATTTCGAAATAACAAACAAACGAACTTACTTAGACAAGTTTTGTCTTCACAGACTAATTCTTGAATAATAGCCCAACAGTCTAGTCATTAAAAACCTAATCTATCTAGACTAGCTATCTAGTTATACACATGCAAAGTTGAGTTGCTAATTTTATATTTTCTGAATTTTTTTGCTTGCGAAATTGGACTAGCTCGACTAATTTCGAAATAACTGACAAACAAACTTACTTAGACAAGTTTAGCTTTCACAGACTAATTCTTGAATAACAGGTTAAGCAACTGGTAGTTAAAAATTTAGTCTATTTAGCCTAGTCATGTAGTTACAGACAGATAAAATTTAGTTAGAAATTTAGGATTGAGTCAATTTGTTGCTTGAGAAATTGGACTAGCTCGACTTATTTCGAAATAATAAACAAACCAACTTACTTAGACAAGTGTCTTGTCTTTACAGACTAATTCCTAAGTAACAGAAAAATCATCTAGTCTTTAAAGAATTAGTCCATACGATCCAGTCATCTAGTTATAAACGGCCAAAGTTTACTTAAAAAAAAGTTTAGTTAAAATGTGATTTTTTTTACCTAGCACGACAAAGCGTGTTTAGCTAGAGATTAGTAATATAGGTTAGTTACGGTTATAGTTTAGTTACAAAATTGTGGCAACTAGAGGCTTCTATCTCGTATAGTTCCCGAGTTACAAAGCTTTTAGTATTAGACAAAGTTTAGTTTAAAAAAGTGTGATTTTTCTTTAACTAGCTCTACAAAGCGAGTTTGGCTAGGGATTAAGTATCTAGCTTAGTTACGTTTTGTAGCTGAAGGTTTTAGTTACAAAATGGTGGCAACTGGAGGTTTCTAGCTCGTATCGTGCCCGAGTTACAAAGGTTTTAGTATTACACAAAGTTTGTTACAAAAAAATATGATTTTTTTAACTAGCTCCATAAAGCGGGTTTGGCTAGGGATATTATATCTAGGTTAGTTACATTTTATACCCGAAGGTTTTAGTTACCAAATAGTGGCAACTAAAGGCTTCTAGCTTGTATAGTTCCCGAGTTACAAAGGTTTTAGTATTAGTCAAAGTTTAGTTTAAAAAAATGTGATTTTTTTTATCAAGCTCTACAAGGCGAGTTTGGCTAAGGATTAGTTAACTAGATTAATTACGTTTTGTAGCTGAATGTTTAAGTTAAAAAATGGTGGCACCTATAGGCTTCTAGCTCGTATAGTTCCCCCATTTACAAATGTTGTAGTATTAGACAAATTTTAGTTAAAAAAAATTGTTTTTTTTAACTAGCTCTACAAAGCAAGATTGTCTAGGGATTAGTTACCTAGGTTAGTTACATTTTATAGCTAACGGTATTAGTTACAAAATAGTGGCAACTACAGGCTTCTAGCTCGTATAGTTCTTGAATTACAAAGGTTTTAGCAGTCCTAGTATTCACCAGTTTGTAACTAGATTCAACAGCTACAATTTCACCACGTATAGTTACGTTTAAGTTAGTTCTAGCTCAGTTATGAAGACATTAACAAGTAAATAGACTTTCTCCAAAGTTTAGCTAGGGACTAGTTATTTAGGTTAGTTACATTTTATAGCTGATGATTTTAGTTACGAAATGGTGGTTTTAATATTATACAAGTTTAATATGTTATTGTTTAAGAAACCGTTTATATTTTAGCTAAAACTAACGCAAACTTAACGAGCCAATCATTAGCTTGTAACTAGAGAAACGAGTTATAAAATGGTGTGAAGTTCAATTGTATAGCTAGTCTGCTTCGATAGTTACAAAGAGATAAGTTTAAGACGATTTTATAGAACTATTTTTAATACTTTGGCTAGTTAACCATTAATAACTCAACTAACTCGCAACCAAAATTGATGACTAGCTTGATGTCAATTTATAACTAAATGATTTAGTTACGAAAAATAATATTATAGCCGCTGTAGCCTTGGCTAGTCTATTTTTGAAGCTAACTAACTTTGGAAAAGTTTATTTACTTGTTAATGTCTTCATAAATCAACTACAGCTAACTTAAACGCAACTATATTTGGTGAAATTGTAGCTAATGAATCTAGTTACAAACTGGTGAAGACTGTAAGAAGTTCTCTTTTGTTTTTCAAAAGTTATCGCTCTGTAAACTTGGAAATTGATCTCAAAAAGTGAAACTTGAATATCTCAGCTAGAAAACTAGCTAGATAAATAAAACTTCTAACAAAGATAGCTAACTAAAATAGATGAAGGTTTAGTTACAAAAAAAATGGCAAATAGAGGTTTTTAGCTGGTATAGTTCCCGAGTTACAAAGGTTTTAGTATTATACAAAATTTAGTTAAGAAAATGTGATTTATTTTAGCTAGCTCTACAAAGCGAGTTTAGCTATGGATTAGTTATCAACGTTAGTTACATTTTATAGCTGAAGGTTTTGGTTACAAAATGGTGGCAACCAGAAGCTTCTTGCTCGTATAGTTCCCAAATTACAAAGGTTTAAGTATTAGACAAAGTTTAGTTAAAAAAAATGTATTTTTTTTTAACTAGCGCTATAAAGCGGGTTTAGCTACGTACTAGTTAACTAGATTAGTTACCTTTTGTAGCTGAAAGTTTTAGTTACAAAATGGGAGCAACTAGAGGCTTCTAGCTCGTATAGTTCCCAAGTTACAAAGGTTTTAGTATTAGACAAAGTTTAGTTTAAAAAAATGTGATTTTGTTTAACTAGCTCTACAAAGTGGGTTTGGCTAGGTATTAACTAACTAAGTTAGTTACGTTTTGTAGCTGAAAGGTTTAGTTACAAAATGGTGGCTACTAGAGGATTCTAGCTCGTATAGTTCCCGAGTTACAAAGGTTTTAGTATTAGACAAAGTTTAGTTAAAAAACAAGTGATTTCATTTTAACTAGCTCTACAAAAGCGTGTTTGGTTAATTTCTTCATAAATCAACTAAAATTAACTTAAACGTAACTATGTTTGGTGAAATTGTAGCTAATGAATCTAGTTACAAACTGGTGAAGACTGGAAAAAGTTATCTTTTTCAAAAGTTATCGCCCTGTAAACTTGGAAATTGGTCTCAAATTTGTTTGAAACTTGAATATCTCAGCTAGAAAACGAGCTAGATAAATGAAACTTGTAACAAAGAAAGCTAACTAAATTAGCTGAAGGTTTTAGTTACAAAATAGTGGCAACTAGAGGTTTTCAGCTCGTATAGTTCCCGAGTTACAATGGTTTTAGTATTAGACAAAGTTTAGTTAAAAAAAATGTAATTTTTTTTAACTAGCTCTACAAAGCGAGTTTGACTAGGGATTAGTTATCTAGGATAGTTACGTTTTGTAGGTGAAGGTTTTAGTTACAAATTGGCGGCAACTAGAGGCTTCTAGCTCGTATAGTTCCCGAGTTACAATGGTTTTAGTATTAGACAATGTTCAGTTAAAAAAATGTGATTTTTTTAACTAGCTTTAGAAAGCGAGTTTGGCTAGGTATTAGTTAACTAGGTTAGTTACATATAATAGCTAAAAGTGTTAGTTACAAAATGGTGGTAACTAGAGGCTTCTAGCTCGTACAGTTTCCGGGCAAGGTTTTTTAGACAAAGTTTAGGTAAAAAAAGTGTTTTTTTAACTAGCTCTACAAATCGAGTATGGCTAGGGATTAGTTATCTAGGTTAGTTAAATTTTATAGCTGAAAGTTTTTGTTACAAAATGGTGGCAACTAGATGCTTCTAACTCGAATAGTTCCCGAGTTACAAAGGTTTTAGTATTAGACAAAGTTTAGTTAAAAAAATGTGATTTTTTTAAGAAGCTCTACAACGCGAGTTTGGCTAGGGATTAGTTATCTAGGTTAGATACGTTTTGTAGCTGAAGCTTTCAGTTACAAAACGGTGGCAACTAGAGGATTCTAGCTCGTATAATTCCCGAGTTACAAAGGTTTTAGTATTAGACAAAGTTTAGTTTAAAAAAAATTGATTTTTTATAACTAGCTCTAAAAAGCGAGTTTGGCTAGGGATTAGTTAACTAGGTTAGTTAGATTTTATAGCTAAAAGTTTTAGTTACAAAATGGTGGCAACCGAAGGCTTCTATCTCATATAGTTCCCGAGTTACAAAGGTTTTATTATTACACAAAATTAAGTTACAAAAAATGTGATTTTTTTTTAACTAGCTCTACAGAGAGAGTTTGGCAAGGGATTAGTTATCTAGGTTAGTTATATTTTGTAGCTGAAAGTTTTAGTTACAAAATGGTGGCAACCGAAGGCTTCTAGCTCATATAGTTCCCGAGTTACAAAGGTTTTATTATTACCCAAAATTAAGTTACAAAAAATGTGATTCTTTTTTAACTAGCTCTACAGAGAGAGTTTGGCAAGGGATTAGTTATCTAGGTTAGTTATATTTTGTAGCTGAAAGTTTTAGTTACAAAATGGTGGCAACCGAAGGCTTCTAGCTCATATAGTTCCCGAGTTACAAAGGTTTTATTATTACCCAAAATTAAGTTACAAAAAATTTGATTCTTTTTTAACTAGCTCTACAGAGAGTTTGGCAAGGGATTAGTTATCTAGGTTAGTTATATTTTGTAGCTGAAAGTTTTAGTTACAAAATGGTGGCAACTAGAGGGTTATAGCTCATTTAGTTTCTGAGTTACAAAGGTTTTACTATTAGACATGTTTAATATGTTAGTATTTAAAGAATGTTTATATTTTAGTTAAAACTAACGCAAACTTAACGCGCCAACCATCAGATTGTAAATGAAGAAACGAGTTATAAAATGGTGCAAAGTAGAAATGTATAGCTAGTCTGGTTCGGTAGTTACAAGTAGATAAGTTTTAGGCGATTTTATAAAACTAGTTATATTAATACTTTGGCCAGTTAAACATTAATAACTTAGATTTTCCTCAATCAAAATTGACTAGCTTGGTGTCAATTTTTAACTAAATGATTTAGTTACTAAATAGAATATTATATCTGGTTTAGCCTTAGCTAGTCTATTTTTGAAGCTAACTAACTTTGGAAAAAGTCTGTTTACTTGTTAATGTCTTCATAACTCAGCTACAACTAACTTGAACGTTACTATATTTTGTGATATAGTAGCTAATGAATCTAGTTACAAACTGGTGAAGACTGGAAGAAGTTATCTTTTGTTTTTCAAAAGTTATCGCGCTGTAAACTTATGCATTTTGGAAATTGGTCCCAAATTTGTTTGAAACTTGAATATCTCAGCTAGAAAACTAGCTAGTAAAATGAAACTTGTAACAAAAATAACTAACTAAATTAGCTGAAGGATTTAGCTACAAAATGGTGGCAACTAGAAGGTTAGAGCTGGTATAGTTTATAGTTCCGAGTTAAAATTGTTTTAGTATTAGACAAAGTTTAGTTAAGAAAATGTGATTTTTTTAACTAGCTTTACAAAGCGAGTTTGGCTAGGGATTATTTATCTAGGTTAGTTACGTTTTGTAGCTGAAGATTTTAGTTACAAAATAGTGGAAAGTAGAGGCTCGTTTCTCGAGGCTCGATTCTAGCTCGTTTAGTTCACGAGTTACAAAGGTTTTAGTATTAGACAAAGTTTAGCTAAAAAAATTTAATTTTTCTAACTAGCTCTACAAAGCGGGTTTGGCCAGGGATTAGTTATCTTTTGTTACGTTTTGTAGCTAAATGTTTTAGTTACAACTAGAGACTTGTACCTCGTATTGTTCCCGAGTTACAAAGGTTTTAGTATTAGACAAAGTTTAGTTAAAAAAAGTGTGATTTTTCTTTAACTAGCTCTACAAATCGAGTTTGTTTAGATATTAGTTATCTATGTTAGTTACATTTTATAGCTGAAGGTTTTTGTGACAAAATGTTGGCAACTAGAGCCTTCTAGCTCGTATAGTTCCTAAGTTACAAAGGTTTTAATATTATACAAGTTTAATGTGTTATTGTTTAAGAAACGGTTTATATTTTAGCTAAAACCAGCGCAAACTTAACGCGCCAATCATCAGCTTGTAACTAAAGAAACGAGTTATAAAACGGTGTAAAGTTCAATTGTTTAGCTAGTCTGGTTCGTTAGTTACAAGAGATACGTTTAAGACGATTTTATAAAACTAGTTTTAATATTTTGGCTAGTTAAGCATTAATAACTCAACTAATCCGCAAGCAAAATTGACTAGCTTTATGCCAATTTTTAACTAAACGATTTAGTTACAAAATAGAATATTATAGCTGCTCTAAACGTAGCTAGTCTATTTTTGAAGATTATTAACTTTGGAAAAAGTCTATTTATCAGTCAAAATCTTATTAACTCAGCTACAAATAACTTAAACCCAACTATTTTTGGTGAAATTGTAGCTAATAAATCTAGCTACAAACCGGTGAAAACTGGAAGAAACTATCATTTGTTTTTTTAAAGTTATCGCGATGTAAACTTAGACCTTTTCGAAATTGGTCCCAAATTTGTTTGAAACTTAAATATCTCAGCTAGACAACTAGCTGGATAAATGAAACTTGTTACAAAGATAGCTAACTAAAGCAGGTTTAATATGCTGGAAACCGCACTGTTCTATCGTTTAGTTTCGTTCGTTTAGTTTCTTAATTATAGATAATCAAACTTTAGATTTTCTTGGCAGCAAAATCCTAATCTAGACTGTTTACTAGCTAAAATCTGAATAACTCAGCTACAACTAACTTAGCCGTAACTATTTTTTGTGGGTTAATCGCTAAGAAATCTGGCTAAAAACTGGTGAAAACTGGAAACGGCTAGCTGTTGTTTCTCGAAAGTTATCGCGATGTAAACTTAGAGTTTTAGAAACTGATCTCAAATTTGTTTGTAACTTGAATATCTCAGCTAGGGAACTAGTTACATCAATCAAATTTGTGACATAACTAGAAAACTAAATCTGATTTAGTATACTATAAATTTCACTGCTCTAACTCGTTTAGTTTCTTAGTTATAGCTTAATTTCTTTATTATTTTTCAACAAATTTTGGAAATTCTTAACTTAGTTTACTCAATTGCTAAAATTTTAGTAGCTCAGTAAGAAATAACTCAAACTTAACTATTTTTCTGTTTAATTGTAGCTAATAAATCTAGTTACAAACTGGTGAAGACTGAAAGAAACTATCTTTTGCTGTTATCGCAATGTAAACGTAGACATTTTTTAAATTGGTCCCAAATTTGTTTGAAACTTGAATATCACAGCTAGACAACTAGCTAGATAAGTGAAGCTTGTAAAAAAGATAGCTAACTAAATCAGGTTTAAGACACTGCAAACTGCCCTATTCTAGCTCGTCTAGTTTCTTAATTATAGCTAATCAAACTTTAGATTTTTTTGACAGCAAAATCTTAATCTAGTCTGTTGCCTAGCTAAAATCTGAATAACTCAGCTATAACTAACTTAAATGTAGCTATTTTTTATGTTATTATAGCTAAAAAATCTAGCTAAAAACTGCTGAAAACTGGAAGCGTCTAGCTTTTGTTTCTCAAAAGTTATTGCGACGTAAACTTAGGGTTTTATAAACTGGTCCCAAATTTGTTTCAAACATGAATATCTCAGCTATGGAACTAGTTACATCAACAAAATTTCTAACATAACTAGCTAACTTAGTCAGATTTAGTATACTAAAACTAGACTGATCTAACTCGTTTAGTTTCTTAGTTATAGCTAATAAAACAGGAATATTTTTCAACAAATTTTGGAAATTCTTCACTTAGTTTACTCCCTTGCTAAAATCTTAGTAGCTCAGTAACAAATACTTCAAACATAACTATTTTTTGTGAAATTGTAGCTAATAAATCTAGTTACAAACTGGTGAAGATTGGAAGAAACTGTCTTTTATTGTTTAAAAGTTACCGTGACATAAACTTAGGTATTTTGGAAATTGGTCCCAAATTTGTTTGAAACTTGAATATCTCAACTAGGAAACTATTTGGATAAATGAAACTTGTTACAAAGATAGCTAACTACAGCAGGCTTAATATGCTGGGAACTGCACTGTTCTAACTCGTTTAGTTTCTTAATTATATCTAAACAAACTTTAGATTTTCTTGTCAGCAGAATCTTAATCTAGTCTGTTTATTAGCTAAAATCTGAATAACTCAGCTACAACTAACTTAGCCGTAACTATTTTTTGTGGGATTATAGCTAAAAATCTGGCTAAAAACTGGTGAAAACTATAATCGTCTAGCTTTTGTTTCTCAAAAGTTATCGCGATGTAAACTTAGGGTTTTAGAAATTGGTCTCAAATTTGTTTGTAACTGGAATATTGTAGCTAGGGGACTAGTTAGAGCAATGAAATTTGTAACGTAACTAGTTAACTAAATCCGATTTAGTGTACAAAAAACTGGACTGCTCTAACTCGTTTACTTTCTTAATTGTAGTTAATCAAACGTAAGATTATTTTTCAACAACTTTTGGAAATTCTTAACTTAGTTTACTCACTTGCTAAACTGGTGCCAAATTTGTTTGCAACTTGAATATCTCAGCTAGGAAACTAGTTACATCAATGAAATTTTTAATATAACTAGTTAACTAAGCCCGATTTAGTGTACTAAAAACTGGACTGCTCTAGCTCGTTTAGTTTCTTAATTATAGCTAATCAGCATAAAATTATTTTTCAACAAACATTTTTTTCTCTTTAAAATTCTTTATTTAATTAGTTAACTTGCTAAAGTCTTAGTAGCTCAGTAACAAATAATTCAAGCATAACTATTTTTTGTGGAATTGTAGCTAATAAATCTAGTTACAAACTGGTGAAGACTGGAAGAAACTATCTTTTGTTTTTCAAAAGTTATCGCAATGTAAACGTAGGCATTTTTGAAATTGGTCCCAAATATGTTTGAAACTTGAATATCACAGCTAGACAACTAGCTAGATAAGTGAAACTTGTAACAAAGATAGCTAACTAAAACAGGTTTAATATACCGGAAACTGCTCGCTTGTAACTCGTATAGTTTCTTAATTATAGCTAATTAAACATTAGATTTTTTGTCAGCAAAATCTTAATCCAGTCAGTTTACTCGCTAAAATCTGAATAACTCAGCTACAACTAACTTAGGCGTAACTAATTTATGTGGGATAATAGCTAAGAAATCTGTCTAAAAACTGGTGAAAACTGCAAATGCCTAGCTTTTGTTTCTCAAAAGTTATCGCCAAGTAAACTTAGGGTTTAAGAAACTGGTCCCAAATTTGTTTGTAACTTGAATTTCTCAGCTAGAGAACTAGTTACATCAATGAAATTTGTAACTTAACCAGCTAACTAAATTCAATTTAGTATAGTAAAAACTGGACTGCTCTAGCTCGTTTAGTTTCTTAATTATAGCTAATCAAACGTAAGATTATTTTGCAACAAATTTTGGAAATTCTTAACTTAGCTTACTCACTTGCTAAAATCTTAGTAGCTCCGTAACAAATAACGCAAACATACCTATTTTTGGTGGAATTATAGATAATAAATCTAGTTACAAACTGGTGAAGACTGGAGGAAACTATCTTTGGTTTTTCGAAAGTTACCGATGTAAACTTAGGCATTTTGTTCCCAAATTTGTTTGAAACTTGAATGTCTCAGCTAGACAACTAGCTGGATAAATGAAACTTGAAACAAATATAGCTAACTAAATAAGGTTTAATATACCGAGAACTAAACGGCTTGAACTGAGCTAGTTTCCTAATTATAGCTAATCAAACATTAGATTTTTGGTCAGCAAAATCTCAATCTAGTCTGTTTGCTATCTAAAATCTGATTAACTTAAACGTAACTATTTTCTGTAGAATTGTAGCTAAGAAATCTGGCTAAAAACCGGGGAAAACTGGAATCGGCTAGCTTTTGTTTCTCAGAAGTTATCGCGTTGTAAACTTAAGGTTCTAGAAACTGGTCCCAAATTTGTTTCATACTTGAATATCTCAGCGAGGGAACTAGTTAGATCAATGAAATTTGTAACTTAACTAGTTAACTAAATCCGATTTAGTGAACTAAAAACTACACTGCTCTAACTCGTTTAGTTTCTTAGTTCATAGCTAATCAAACGTAAGATTATTTTTCAACAAATTTTGGAAATTCTTAACTTAGTTTACTCACATGCTAAACTGGTCCCAAATTTGTTTCAAACTTGAATATCTCAGCTAGAGAACTAGTTAGATCAATGAAATTTGTAACTTAACTAGTTAACTAAATCCGATTTAGTATACTAAAAACAAGACTGCTCTAACTCGTTTAGTTTCTTAATTGTAGCTAATTAAACATAAGATTATTTTGCAACAAATTTTGTAAATTCTTAACTTAATTTACTCACTTGCTAAACTGGTCCCAAATTTGTTTCAAACTTGAATATCTCAGCTAGAGAACTAGTTAGAGCAATGAAATTTGTAACTTAACTAGTTAACTAAACCCGATTTGGATTATTAAAAACTAGACTGCTCCAGCTCGTTTGTTTTCTTAATTATAGCTAATCAAACTTTAGATTATGTTTCAATAAGCTTTGTAAATTTTGATTTAGTCTGTTTACTTGCTAAAATCCTAATAACTCAGCTATAAATAACTTAAACGTAACTATTTTTTGCTGAAATGTAGCTAATAAATCTAGTTATAAACAGGTGAAGACTGGAATCAACTATCGCTTGTGTTTCAAAAGTTATCGCGATGCAAACAAACTTGGTCCCAAATATGGACTACCTCGAATAATTTCAAGATTACTGACAGACGAACTTACTTAGACAAGATTTCTCTTCATAGACTAATTCTTGAATAACAGACTAACCATCTAGATTTAAAAATCTGGACAATCTATTATAGCCTTCTAGTTAAAGACGGACAAAGTTTGGTTAAAAATTTTAAAAGAGTTGTTGCTTGCGAAATTAGATTTGTGGACTAGCCGCACTAATTTCAAAACAACAGACGTACGAGTTTACTTAGACAAGTCTAGTCTTCACAGACTAATTCTTGAATAACAAACTAACAATCCAGCATTTAAAAATTCAATCTATCTAGTCTAGTTATTTAGTTATGGACGGTTAAACTTTCATTAAAACTTTGTCCCAATTTGTTTCAAGGAATATCTAGACTAATTCTTAAATAGCAGACACAATCACAATCTAGTCTAACTAGGTCACTCTCAAATTTAATCTTAATTAAACCCTTGTTGTCTAATTACTAATACTCAAGATTTAGTGCAACAGGTTCATAGACCGTGCGGCGACTAATTGGATAAATGAAGCCTCGCTTAAGATAAACGTGATGAGATCAGATTAAGCGTTCATACATCAAGACGTCGACTACATCCATCCAGCTCAGCATAGACAAATGTCTACTTCAGCTTAGATGCTGCAAATTAAGTGACTAATTGATCTTCGCCAGCTGATTTGAATGAGTCTAGTCTGTGCAGCCTGTAGATTAAAAGTTTGTTCACTTAAAGATAGGTAAGACTTGGTTACGTAAGACTTGCTCGAGTTAGTTTGGAACTAGAGCTTGGACTAGTCATCGCAGTACGAGTCACCACTGAAATCTAGTCTATCTATCTATCTAGTCACGTGCCAATTTGTTTGAACTAAACTAGTTTTGATAAGGTATTTTTCTAGTCTATAGACAAAGTAGTCTTTAGACTAAGTAGTCTATAGACTAAGTAGTCTATAGACAAGTCACCACAGTAATCTAGTCTATCTATCTATCTAGTCACGTTCTAATTTGTTTGATGTAAACTAGTTTTGATAAGGTATTAGTCTAGTCTATAGACTAAGTAGTCTCTAGACTAAGAAGTATATAGACAAATCACCACAGTAATCTAGTCTATCTATCTATCTAGTTACGTTCTAATTTGTTTGAACTAAACTAGTTCTAAGTAGTCTATAGGCTAAGTAGTCTATAAACAAGTCACTTTCATAAACAGCTACCTCTGCAACCGAAATATTATTGAGGCAGAAAGGTGAAAGCGTAGAAAGACACCTACAGTGGTGTTCTATAAGGCTCAGTAATGTGACCCGCTTTGTGGAGCATCTTGTATGAAGGAGTCCATAGACTGAAGCTGCCAGAGTGGAAGCTGTCGGTTTTGCCGACGCCTTGACACTCATCATCGCCGGATTAACAGAAAACTATGTTATCAAAATGGCAAATTAAGCCATAGCACTAATAGACAACTGGGAGTCCTTTGCATGCCTAGGCGTAACCATAGATAAATCTTTCTCGCCAACAGTATATTGTGCTTGCTGCTTGAAGGCAGCTCAGCAAACTTGCACTTGTTAAGTGAATGAGCTTGCCACGTCCCCGTTAAAAAGAAAAAAAACAAGTCACCAGCAAATCTAGTCCAGCTATGTCTCTAGTCACGTCAAAACTAGTTTTTTAGACTATTAAATTGTCTAATAACTAAGTAATCTATGACAGACATATCTATTCTAACCGGGCCTAGTCGTGCTATCTAGTACACACTCAAGCAATTTAGTGCGACTACAAATTAAGCGCATTAATTCAATTGTTTTCGCCGGCGCCGGAAGCGCATTAGTATTGCTAGGTAGTGCGCACTAGGAATACCAGCTGCATCTAGTCCCCAGCCACCCGTTATTGTAATTGCCAGCCTCACCCCGCCGCCCCCTCGCTTCGTTCAAGTAAACAATTTCTGCGAAAAAATTATGCAAAAAGTTTTTTTGCAAAAACAGGAAAATGTGCATGTTTTCAGATAAGACATATAGATTAGACCAGATAGATTAGAACAGATAGATACGCCTCGAGAGATTAAACCACATATGTGAGACTAAATAGGTTATAGATTAGACTAGGTGAACTAGACAAACTAGACAGAGTAGGCAAACTAGACGGACTAGACGCACTGGGCGATCTAGACGGCCTACACGGCCCACGCGGCTTAGACGTCCTAGACGGTCTAGACGTAATAGACGGTCTAGACTCTAGACGTTCCACACGACATAGACGGCCTATACGTTCTAGACGGCCTAGACGTTCTAGACGGCCTATATGGTCTAGACGGCCTAGACGACCTAGACGGCCTAAACGTCCTAGACGGAGTAGACGGCCAAGACAGCATAGACGGTCTAGACGGCGTAGACATCCTAAACGGCCTAGACGTCCTAAACGACATAGACGTCCTAGACGGCCTACACGGTCTAGACGACCTAGACGGTCTAGATGGCCTAGACGGTCTAGACGTCCTAGACGGCCTAGACATCTTAGACGGACTAGACGGTATAGACGTCCTAGACGGCCTAGACGTCCTAGACGGACTAGACGGACTAGACGGCCTAGACGTACTAGACGGCCTAGAGGGCCTAGACGTCCTAGACAGCCTAGACGGACTAGAGGCCCTACACGGCCTACACCTCTTAGACGGGCTAGACGGACTAAACGGCCTAGATGGTCTAGACGGCCTAGACGACCTAGACGGCCTAAACGTCCTAGACGGAGTAGACGGCCTAGACAGCATAGACGGTCTAGACGGCGTAGACATCCTAAACGGCCTAGACGTCCTAAACGACATAGACGTCCTAGACGGCCTACACGGTCTAGACGACCTAGACGGTCTAGATGGCCTAGACGGTCTAGACGTCCTAGACGGCCTAGACATCTTAGACGGACTAGACGGTATAGACGTCCTAGACGTCCTAGACGGACTAGACGGACTAGACGGCCTAGACGTACTAGACGGCCTAGACGGACTAGAGGGCCTAGACGTCCTAGACAGCCTAGACGGACTAGACGGCCTAGACGCCCTACACGGCCTACACCTCTTAGACGGGCTAGACGGACTAAACGGCCTAGATGGTATAGACGGACTAAACGGCCTAGACAACCTAGACGACCTACACGGCCTACACGGCAAACACGGCCTGACTAAGCCGTCTTGCCTAGACGGCTTAGACGGCCTAGACGTCTTACACGGCCTAGACGAACTAGACGGCCTAGACGGTCTAGACGGCTTAGACGGCCTAAATATCTTAGACGGCCTAGACAGTCTAGACGTCCTAGACGGCCTAGACGTCCTAGACATCCTAGGCGGTTTAGACGTCCTAGACGGTCTAGACGTAATAGACGGTCTAGACTCTAGACGTTCTACACGACATAGACGGCCTATACATTCTAGACGGCCTAGACGTTCTAGACGGCCTAGACCGCCTAGACGACCTAGTCGGCCTAAACGTCCTAGACAGCATAGACGGTCTAGAGGGCGTAGACATCCTAAACGGCCTAGACGTCCTAAGCGACATAGACGTCCTAGACGGCCTACACGGTCTAGACGGCCTAGAAGGTCTAGATGGCCTAGACGGTCTAGACGTCCTAGACGGCCTAGACATCTTAGACGGACTAGACGGTATAGACGTCCTAGACGGACTAGACGGCCTAGACGTCCTAGACGACGTAGACGGACTAGAGGGCCTAAACGTCCTAGACAGCCTAGACGGACTAGACTGCCTAGACGCCCTACACGGCCTACACATCTTAGACGGGCTAGACGGACTAAACGGCCTAGATGGTCTAGACGGACTAAACGGCCTAGACAACCTAGACGACCTAGACGGCCTACACGGCAAACACGACCTGACTACGCCGTCTTGTCTAGACGGCTTAGACGGCCTAGACGTCTTACACGGCCTAGACGGCCTAGACGGTTTAGACGGCTTAGACTGTCTAGACGTCCTAGACATCCTAGGCGGATTAGACGTCCTAGACGGTCTAGACGTAATAGACGGTCTTGACTCTAGACGTTCTACACGACATAGACGGCCTATACGTTCTAGACGGCCTAGACGTTCTAGATGGCCTAGACGGTCTAGACCGCCTGGACGACCTAGACGGCCTAAACGTCCTAGACGGACTAGACAGCATAGACGGTCTAGACGGCGTAGA